>JAOUQZ010000051.1:6093714-6112083 GCA_028564935.1 Neosilurus hyrtlii | reverse complement strand
GTGTGTGTGTGTGTGTGTGTGTGTGTGTGTGTGTGTGTGTGTGTGTGTGTGTGTGTGTGTGTGTGTGCTGCCCTGCGTTAGTTGGAGAGCTGTTCAGGGTGTACCCCTCCTTCTCCTAGAATCGGCTGAGATCGGCTCCATTCTTCCCGTGACCTTAGTAGGTTTAAGCGGTTCGGCAAATGCATGAGTGAATGAGTGGTTCTGACTTTCATGCCTACTGCTCTGACTCTGTCTCGCGATAGCAAATGCTGGCTTCAATTTTACAACATGGCAGAAGTCATTGCTATACACTTTCTGCTCTAAAGGTGTGTATGATAAGCTTTAAGTAAAGAGATGTCATGTCACTCTCCATGTTTTATTCCTTGCATGAACCTTGCACACAACCTTTAATGATGCAGGAAGCATGGAGTTCATAGCGAGGATCATCACTGTGCTCCTAACTACTAGGAACCCAATACCATCTCCATGCCCGCTTTAGGTACTGCACCGACGACGTGCTGCTGAGGGAGCTGATGTCCGACCCGTTACTGGAGCATTATGGTGTGGTGGTGATTGATCAAGCCCATGAGCGCACTGTGAGTACAGACCTCCTAATGGCTCTGCTTCAGGAGGTGCTCCTGCAGCGTGCAGAGCTTCGGGTGGTGCTGCTATCGGTCATGCCAGCCTCACACACACTCATCACACACTTCAGTGGTGCAGCTCACCTGCACGTGGAGGCACCATGCTCGCCTGAAGTTCTCCACAGCAGCCGAAGCATTACGGAGAAATTCTATGCAGCTCTGAGACTCGCCCTGGAGGTGCACAGGACTAAAGAGCCCGGCGACATCGCTGTGTTCCTCGCCTCAGAACAGGTCCTGGGGCTGAGTGATTTAATTTGTCCTTTATTGTGAGTGTGAATGATTGTACTCATATATCTGTATATTCTATAACCATGGTTACCATGTAGTATATACTGAATCAATTATTCCTTGAACAGTCCATCTATCCACCTCGCTTTCGGTGCATAATTGTTAATTTTTCAAGCTAGAGGACCAATCAGATCACACCATTCCTGTGTAGTATATTGTGACTATAGATCTGTCATTGGCTTGTCATTTATGTGGTGTTCATTTCTCATATCTGTGTGTGTGTGTGTGTGTGTGTGTGTGTGTGTGTGCACGCGCGTGTGTGCATCTGTCCATATATGCGTGCGTGTGTGTTAGGAAGTTGACTGTGCCTGTAGTCTTCTGGCTAAAGAAGCATCCAGGTTGAAGAGTAATCCTGCAGAGCTGGTCCCGGTGGCAGTGTGCCCTGGCCATGCTGGGATCTGCCCACCAATCACACAGCACCAAAGGAGAGGCAGGAAGGTGTTTCTGTCCTGCAGTCAGTCTGAAGACATGTTTTGGTCAGTGGATACTGTCAATTTTGTGATTGACACTGGAGTTGAAAAAAGATTAGTAAGTGATGACGATTGGAAGATTTTTAATTAATGTTTATAATTTATGGATTGTTTATACAGTGTCGTATTTATGCAAATTTTACTGTGATACAAATTAAGATTAGGGTTTTTTGGGGGGTAACACCAGCACAATGTAATTTCACAACATTATTTATGGCACATGATTTATTATTCTTTTTAATAAGTGTTAATTCTATATTATACAGGTGTATAACCCGCGGTTAAGGGCAAGCTCTGCGGTGATCAGACCCATCAGTAGATGTCAGGCAGAGATCCGTAAACAGCTGGCTGGATCAGCGGGTGAGCAGGCAATATGGAAATCCTGTTAGTCAGAACAAGTTCATTTTAATAAGTGGTGAGGATAGGCCCTTAATCAGGAGTCAGCCAAAAGTACAGTGCTTTAGTGGTCTCGGGTGTCATCTAATGATGAGATTTCAAACTGAAACCAAATTTAATTTGGTGGCCATCAAGAACCTTGACTTAAATCTTTTGCAAGAACTGTAGAAACTTTCAAGATCTCTTAAAAGCAAATGGAAAGACTTTTAGTAGTACGTAAATTCAGACACGCTTGGTACACATAGGTAAGCTCGGCCATGCAAGAAAACTACCCACAAAACAACTGGCTGCCCAAAAGTTGTAGTTCGCCTCCAGATGACTCCCTCAAAAGCTCCATTAGGACTCGTAGCTAGCAATGTCTGCTTCAGCATCAACTCTACATTATATTTGTATTTTACATTGGTCACCATACTGTTCCAAAACATCATACTCTTCCAAGACACAGCTAGAACACCACAACACGCTTACCAAGGCTCTAACACGTGGAAACTGTTATTCAGAGAAAAATGTGTTTTTGAGATGAATTATTAATTATAATATCATATCGCTATGCCACAATTTTCAATATTACGTTATTTTTGCTACAATATTATGCATTTAGTTTACAAGGCCATTTAATAATTTTTCTTGAAAGTGAAATCAAGTCTTTGCGACATGACTATTTTTCCAGGCAAAAATGTGTATGTTCATATTTAAGAAGCTGTAAAGATCAAAAATAAAAAAATTCTGTCCAATACTGCTGCTAGCACATAACATTTCATACCAACAGAGGGTTACTCTAGGTCATAGTTGATTAAAATCGGTTAATAAGTTGGCAAGATATGGGGTTTTATACATGATTGTCAACATATGTGACAAGACTTTTGTCCATGACTGTATATCTTACTTAGTGCCTAGTTCGGATTAAATAATGTTATTGAAAATTGATGTATAATTGTTTATGCATGAATAGGCAAGTGTTTCTGCCTATATCCTGAGGAGGCGGAGCTCTGTGCTGAGATTCCCGCTCGGATCCTAGAAGCAAACATCACCTCGGCTGTGCTCTTCCTTAAGAGGATGGAGGTGGCTGGAATCGGACGCTGGGACTTCATCAGCAGGCCGGGTCAGACGTGAAGACCACAACTTTCTAATGCTACTACATTAATAATATTACATTCATTAAGCCCCCAGTGCAGCTAACTGGGTTATCAGAGGCCGGCCATGTCTCTCACTGTCTATGGTGAGAGGCATGTAAAAGAACCATTGCTGATTTTCGTTAAGACTAGGCTGCATAGCCGTCAGCGTGTTTCTGCCCTGCGATGGCCTGGCGAGCTGTCCAGGGTGTACTCTTCCCTCGCCCAGAGTCGGCTGAGATGGGCGCCAGCCTCCCTGCGACCCTAATTAGGAATAAGCAGTTCAGAAAATGACATGACATTCATTAAGAAGATGGTTTTAGCTAAGGATATTTTCACTGATATTTGAACATAAATGAATAGATTACATACACAGATCAGCCATAACATTAAAACCATCTTATCGTTCTGCAGCAAACTGCAAACTGTGTTCTGACACCTTTCTATTGTAGCCAGCGTTAACCCAGGAGCTCATCATTGGTTGTCCTTCCTTGGACCACCTTTAGTAGGTATTACAACTGTTTAACAGGAACATCATGCAAGACCTGCCGTTTTGGAGATTAACGGTTGTTTATCTATCACCACGTGCTCCTTGCCAAGGTCATTTGGATCCTTACACTTGCTCATTTTTCCCGCTTCCAGCACATTAACTTTGAGAACTAACTGTTCATTTTCTGTCTAATACATCCCACTCCTTGACAGGTACCACTGTAACAAGATAATCAATGTTATTCAATTCACCTGTCAGTGCTTATAATGTTTTTCTTGTTATGGCTGATCAGTGTATAAGCGAGCAGTTGATAGAGCTGAGTGTCCTTACATGTTTTTCCTCCCACAGTGATGTGCCATGTTGCTAGTGTTTAGCCATGCGTGTTAGCCGTTTCGACAGCGCTAATCAGGTCATTGTTCTGTAACATGGGCTCGGCCTATGTGAGAGACGCCCGAGATCGTTCGGTCTCTGACCCAGATAAAGAGCTGAGCTTGCTTGGCAGGCACACACGCTGAACATGAAAAAAGGGTCCAAGCACCAGATTTCTAAAGCCAGATAGAGGACTGTAATTTCGGTGCTGTAATTTTAGAAAGGAGTCACACTGTACAAACCTGGTAGCAGTATTTTAAGGAACTTGCAAAAGGCATTAATATCATTTGTTTAATAAACAAATTTAGGTCAAATCATTTTTCAATCAATTTTTTTTGACGTTTGTGCACTTTGTTCAAGTTTTATTCATAAAAAGATGTGTAAAAATGAAGGAAAACACTTATTTCATTATTAGTTGTTATAATATACTATAAACACTTTTTATTTTATGTATGCATCAATGCTTATTAAATCAAATCGTGCCTTTATAATTTTTGTAGGGTGGCGTGGAGGTGTAGTGGTTAGCACACCCACCGCATAGCAAGAAGGTCATGGGTTCGATGTACCATGCTTGTGTGGGTTTCCTCAGGGTACTCTGGTTTCCTCCTGCTCTCCAAAGGCATGCACATTAGGCTAATTGGCTGTTCCAAATTTCCAAAGGTGTGAGTGTAAATGATTGTATTTGTGCGTGTTGGGCTTGTAAACTGTCCAGGGTGTTCCCTGCTATCGCCCGGTGTCGGCTGAGATAGGCTCCAGCCTCCCTGCGACCCTGGTAGGATTAGGAGGTTGTTATATGAATAAATGATTCAAAGCTATTGTCAAATATTGAATCATTGCCTTACATTTCAGTCTGGGATAACTGATGGATTGCGTTTTCTTGCTGTTTCCCACAGATCCTGAAGGCTTAATGCAGGCATTAGAGGAGCTGGATTATCTTGCGGCTTTGGATAATGATGGAAATCTTTCTGAGATCGGGATCATAATGTCTGAGTTCCCATTAGATCCTCAGATGGCTAAAGCTCTGTTAGCGTCGTGCGAGTTTGAATGTGCCAGTGAGGTGTTAACTATTGCAGCCATGTTAGCAGGTACAGTAAATGAAACCCCATGAACAGAAACTATGAACTGAAGCCGACAGATTAACTGCATTTCTTAATAAGCTTTTGATGTCTGAATAAAGGATTAGGATTAGCCCAAAATCCACTGCCAGAAGAAATTGGTCCAGGTTCAGACAAACATGGCATGCTGTTGTCAGAGCTGTTAGTTAGTGTTTAGTATAAATCTTTGCAGGCTGCTTTTATAATCTGGTAATTATTCATAAACATTAACACCAATGTATTTTTATTGTAAACAATAACAGGAGGATAAATAACGTTTCCTAGGCAGCCTACAGTTTGATCAAAATAACAGTCTTCACAGGAAATCATTTTCTTTCCCATCGTGATCACCCAGTATGCTACATCCCATTGTCCTTTCTTTGATCTAGCTCCGAGCTGTTTCCTAGAGCCTCCTGTTGGCATGGAAACAGAAGTGATGCTGTGTCACGCGAAGTTGTATCATCCAGAGGGAGACCATTTTACTTTGATCAACATCTACAACACTTATAAACACAGCCTGAGAGAGCCATGTGAGTGGACCTGCTTGTTTCCAAATCTGCTTTTAATCTAACATTTAATAGCACTAGATTTAGCAATAGTTAAAGCAAGAGCAGGGTAGGCCACAGTGGGCCAGCCGGTACTGTTGCTACCTTACAGGGTTCCCTCTAAGGTCCCAGTTTCAGTCCTAAGCTCGAGTTATGGTTAGCATGGAGTTTCATATGTCTTTGGTAGGATTGGCTTTGGGTTCCTCATGGGATTATGCACAGCTGCCCATAGGGGTGGAGTGGGGATGGGGTGGGGTGAGGTTTGGTGAGGAGGAGAGAGAGAACATCTATTGACTTATTTACAGATTAGATGTTTAAAGGTAGAGTGTGTATCATTTTAAAGGCTCTATTAGCATTAAGTATATCACCAATAAATAAGCTTTTATTAATCCATAATAAATAAAGGAAACGTTGAGTTTTTAGAATAAGCTGTTTATATCTACATGTGGCGTGTGTCCCATGGAGGCCGCCGTCTTGCACAGCCATATTTCTACATTAGTCCTGTGCCATAAAGACTTTGTAGGTAAGGGGTCAGGCATGCAGAGGCATCTCAGCTGGTTGCAATATAGAACCTTACCACTAGATGTCGGTAGATATCGTGAAGTCTTACACACTGTATCTTTAAATAGTCTGGTCATTTATTGTAACTGCTGTGGGACGAGAATATACTTCAAATTTAGATATACTGTAAACGCAGTATCTATATAACAATATAGTCTTGAAACCTTTTTCCGAATGTTGACACTGTCTGCTTTAACACATAGCAAAGCCTCGGTTCTACATAGCCGGAATAGCATCACGGTAGACAATTTTTAGCCTTCCGGGGCTCAACGAGCACTATACCATAAGTGTTAAGGGCACTTCGCCCAGAATACTTAAGAGCTGGGAAACTACCATGCTTTCTGTGAGGATGTGACTTCTCTTCACGAAAAGTTTGGTCATGTTGAAATTAACCGTGAGTCAAGCACCTGATCAATTCAGCCGTTACAAACATAAATGCATTCACAGATGCTCACATTTCTCATGCAAGTGCATATTTCCTCTGCCCATATAGCCTGAGAACCACCCTCAACATCCACCTGAATTGTCATGAAATGGTGACGGTAATCCCAGCCACAGTGCTCAGTTATTAACTGGCTACGTGAGACCGATGCTTGAAGATGCTACATTATGTAAATTAGTGCTGTGTTTTGGTGTGCCAGATTTCACACCGGAGAAGTGGTGTCAGGATTACTTTCTGTGCTGCGCGGCTCTGCAGACTGCAGATGCCATCAGGGCCGAGCTGACTGACACACTGAAGAGACTGGAGCTCCCGATCTCAGAACCAGCCTTCGGCACTAAATCCAATACGCTCAATATCAAGCGAGCACTGCTGGCTGGCTTCTTCATGCAGGTACATCAGTTCATGCAGGGAAATTAAATGAGAAATATTCTCAGCACACACATTGTTTGCATGCTTGTTTATTAACTCTTAAACAGGCACATGTGGAAAGTAAACTGTAAAAAATAAATCTCATTATTATTACAAAACATACTCATCATTATTTTTCTTGTATATTTTGGATTTTTTACGTTGTATTCTCCAGTATATGTTGCCTTAATAAGGTAATGTCTCCTGGTGCATGTTGCCAGTTTAAGGGGTAAAACCACATTTAACGTGGTATTTAATGTTTAAATCAAATATGACTATTTGTAACCGAATAGTGCTGTAATGATGCTATAAATATCGTATAAAGAAGGAATTGTGTATTGGTGTACTGTGTGATATGTTGGTCAGATTGCTCGTGATGTGGATGGCTCGGGGAACTACTTCATGCTGAGCAATAAGCACGTGGCCCAGCTTCACCAACTTTCAGCATATGGGGCCAAAGCACATAAATACGGGCTGCCTGAGTGGGTGTTGTTTCACGAGTTCACACTCTCCAACAGTAACTGCATCCGTACAGTCACCCAGATCTCACCCAAGGTGTAAGTGCTTTTGTTTACTTTTCCTGCAGTGAGTGTAGTTTGGGGATATAACCCGAATACATTTAAATCAATTTGATTTATTGATTCATTTAGATTTACATATTCATCTGCTTCACTCTTCAAAGTTAATATTAATATAGGCCAAGTTCATTACTGTTTTTTTTTTAGAAAAAAAGTCACACACTTAATATTTTCTTGAAGAGCCTTTAGCCTTGATCTCAGCACGTAATCATCAAGGCATTGTTTCATCAAACTTAAGCACCACAATATTTATTTCCTTTCAGTGTCGGGTTCATTTCTCACCGACTTCTTGAATGGCTGAGGGAAAAACTTGAACCACTCCATAAAGTCTCCTCCAGCACATCCCGAAAACGTTCAATAGGGTTAAGGTCAGGACTCTGGGGTGCCAATACATATGTGAAAATGATTCCTCGTGCTCCCTGAACAACTCCTACGTTATTTGAGTCCCCATTTTATATTCGTGCCGTCAGGGAAGAAAAAGTTCATTCAGTACATTCAGGTCATCTGCTGACTTCGTTTTATTGCCACATTAATGTTGCTGAGGTTCAACCTGACCAACTGGAGCAACATTAGTATGGGCATTACGTGCTGAAATCAAGGCCAACAGGTTTCCAAGAAAATATTACAGTGTGCGACCTCTATTTGGGCAGTGGATATAGCTGGGCAGTGGATACAGAATTAGGCACTGCCTAAAAGCGGAGCTGCCAATGGATGCTTCAACTGATAGGGATCCTGAGTTTGTTTTTCACAACTTTTCTTTCACAAGCTGATTTCTGCTTGCATTTATATCACCTGTCGTGTTAGTTTAATTATCCGTTTAACGAGTTCATGTTCCATCAAGCTTCTGATTTCAGCATTTGATTTTCTTACATTTATTTACCTGCAAGTCTGTCTGCCTACCTGAGATAAATTGTGTTTATTCCACGAGTTTGAGTGGTAGTGAAATTTTTTGGTTTTCAGTTTCATTATTATTAATAATATTTAATTATAATATTAATATAATATATAATATATTAATAATAATGCTGGCTATCATCATGCAAGTCAGTGCTTAACAGCCAATGAGCATTAACAGCCAATGAGCATCAACTCAGTGACGCAGCAACTTTATTGGCTTTCCAGTGAGGGGTACGCATGGACACTGGTCGGACACAGGACAACTATTCATGAATATGGTGCTTGGTTATACAAATACTTGTTTTTCAAATTGATCCATAATTCATGCTTTGAATTCCTAGAAACCACAAAAATTGAGCAAATCAGCTTAGTCACTGAGTCATTATTGAAAGGATTACGTCTTGAGTGTGGCCTTCATGCAACTTTTTTCCCTGATATCATCATCAAATAGAGAGATTAAACCTACATCAAATGTTTGCTTGATAATCATGAAGTCACTCAGCAGCATTTGAGCCCTCAAAAACCCACAAGAATGCCCGAAGAGTGCAAACCTCCACCGAGTCGAAAAATAAGTGTTATAGCACATGGCATGCTATCATAATATTAAGAAACCTTAAAAAAAAAAAAAATTCCTACACACACAAACCAAAACAAAAACATAACCTCCTTAACAGAGGTAAAAAAAAAGGAGGGGGGGAATGAAATGACTCATTGTTGTGATTTGGTCTTGCTTGTTACTTTGCACAGGTTCATCCAAATGGCACCACAGTATTTCTTCTACAACCTGCCCCCTAGTGAGTGCAAGGAGCTACTGCAGCATATTTTGGATACTGAGGTGGCTGGGAGCAAAACGAGCACAGAGAAAATGCATCCTGTTCCTCCAGACACGCCAAAAGAGTCGTCGTCCCAGTCTAATGACAGATGTGTGATACAGTAATTTCAATACACGTGCTAGAATCTGGACCCTATCACGTGACCTGGGACGAATATACCTCTTATCTTTCACTGTTTATGTACTATTCCAATAAACAAACATACAAAAATACACACAGTATCCTGGAGTAAAAGACAGAGAGGGAATCATGATTCACTTGTAATGATCAGATGCTTGTACAGATTTCAATGTTAGATATTAATACGGATAGATACGATTAAGAAAGCTACACTGAGAATTTTTTTAGGTTACTAAAGTTTCAGTTAGGAAAAATCTAACTATTTGGTTATTAAAGGTGCAGTCAGCCATTGTGGGTTGAAGTTCACTAAGGCTAGTTTTTGATTTGTTGATTAGTCATTTAAAGGGGCGGTGTCATGATTGAGGAAAGTAGCCTAGATGACATTAAGATTTTATCGAACAAAACATAGCCATCTATATAAATACAAATTTGGTTTAAGAAGGTTAACAGAAATTTATTTTGGTTCATACAACCAATTAAGTAGGCTTTTGTAGTATAGTGTAGTGTTTCAATCCTGGGAAACTGTTCAGCACTGCAAGATTTCAAAAGGTTCATGCTGCTGTTCTTTGCCATCCACTCCACGTTCGGCTCAAATACATTAAATTCCTTTCGATTTGCAATTAATAAACAGACTAGTATTTTTGGATGTCCGGACTTTGGGGAAAAATCATGACACAGGCCCTTTAACCCTAATGATATACTGTATTAACCTCACAAGGGAAATTCTGGCTCTGATTTTAACCCATCCAAAGTTAGCTTACACATAAACAGTGAGCACACATACAGAGTTGGAGCAGTTGGGGGTTAGGTGCCTTGTTCAAGGGCACTTCAGCCATGAAGGTGTTGGAAGGGAAGGTGCTGCTCACTTCCCCGACCGCCACACAGTTTTCCTGCTGGTTTGGGAATCCAGCCAGCAACCTTTAGGTCCCAAACCCACTTCTGTAACTATTAGCCCATGGCTGCCCCCAATTCACATGCACCATGATTGACAGGTAAGTAATTACACCTCCTTCATTTGTCCATGCCTATCTAGTCTTTGTTCGTCTCAATCTGTTCTACCTAGCCATTGCTTGCCTGTTTTTACATTATTTCCCTTCCTACTGTCTGTTTTCCTCTCTCTGTCCATGAGTCTAGATATTCATCCAACAGTCTATCTATTTCAGTATGCAATATGACCTCCATTTGTTAATGCAGAAAGTAATTCTTCAGCGCACGGATCTGAAGAGCCTCTGTATGTTGTCCTGTGGGATGTTTCACCACTCCCCCTGCAATGCCATGATCAGTTCCTGCCTGTTCTGTCCAAGCTGATTCCCACAAGTGTTTGATGAGTGACAAATCGGGTGAATACTCAGGCCAGGAAAGGACATTTAATGCCTGCTGCTGCAGATATTCAATCATTGATCATCATGTGACAGTTGAGGCATAGTCAAGATCCCACTACAGAATGATAGGCATTTTTGGCACAGTGGTTAGCACATCCGTTTCTGGTCCTGGTTTCGAGTCCTGTGTTTTTGTGTGGAGTTGCATGTTCTCCCCATGCTTGTGTGGGTTTCCTCTGGTTACTCTGGCTTCCTCCCACATTCCTAAGACATATACATTAGGCTAACTGGCTATTCCTTATTGACCCTAGGTGTGTGTGTTTTTTGCCCTGCACTGGTCCGTCGACATGTTCAGGGCATACCCTGCCTTTGTCCCGTGTGGGCTGAGATAGGCTCCAGCCTTCCAGCAACCCAAATAGGAATAAGCAGTACAGCAATTGAGAGATGAGTATATCTCTTTCACTCTATCTTTCCACATCTGTGGTTCTACACAATAATAAAGTGACTCCTCACTAGATTTGAGGAAGAGAAATCATGTGCCATAACAATTAATCACCAACATTCCAACCGACACAGTAATCTTGGTAAAATATTTTTAATTGAAGACAAAGCACACTCCTGATGGATTTTCTCTGCACACTGCTGCGTGTCGACCATGGCGGTGCTCACACAGCAGTCCCTCACATTCTTTGAGAAAAGTGTATGATAGGATGATGACCGATGAGGACATGGAAGGCTGTGCAGGAAGTCTGTTTGTGAAGGTTTAGATTGAGAGATAGTCCTTCAGCTTGTCCATAATTACTGGCATTCTCTCCATGGGGATCAGACACACAGTCCGGAAAGGTTTCATAGGAGTATCGTCGAACGACCATCGTCCTGAGTGACAAGAGTCGGCTTCCTGCTGGACGGAGTAGTGGAACTTCACTACAGCTTGCTGTGATGGACAGAATACAAGCCATCAGGTCCACAGACATATTACTGAGATGTTCATATTGACAAATGAGATGGAAATGACTGTATGTTGTTATTCTGTACCTCGTAAAAGAACTCCTCCTCTGCGTTGACGAACATGGGCACTTCTTTGGCAGACCCTCGCTCCGGGATGCTTTTCTTGGCTTCCTGGCACGTTTTGCAAATCATCAGGCAATAGTGACATTTCCCACTGGGTTTATTGGTCCGCTGTGCTTCTGACATTTCCTCACTGTCCAAACAGTTACATTTTACTACCCTCTACACAATAAGGCATGGCAGCAATTTCATCACCGGGGTTAATTCAAGTTTAACTTAAAGCTGGGGTTGGTAATCTGGAACGCTAGTCAAATTTGAAAGTAGCTTTCTTTATGGCTCCAGCTAATACCTCCCCAGCACTCTGAGGCCATTTCAAAGCCACGCCCCCTCCACATGCACTCTGACGGCATGTTTGTGCATGGTAAGAGTCACACGTGAGCAGGGAGACACTGAAGCATATGATTGGATATTTCCCAGTGGACTGCGAGGCAGTGAATGGTTGGCGTTTTTACAGGATTACAATAGCCACTGATGAATTTTTTTTGTCAGACCTTTTTCAGATCTCCTAAGAACATTTCAGTTAATACAACGGTTTGTGTATCCAGCTAAAAATGACCAACCACAGCTTTTTATCCTGCAATTTTCCAAAGTGTTTTTTAAATTATTGTTATTATTTAATTTTCTAACTAATGTATTAGCTCTGCCCCTTCACCTCAGTGAGAACATCAGGAGTATGTTCAACGGGTCACATGAACACTTTGAATACTTACAGCAGTTGTGTGTAGAGTGGCAGGGCGATTTGTGGGGGAACATTGATAAATCGCTCACTGAGTAGCAGACCAACACTCCGCGACGTGTCCTCCATGACCTGCTGAAACTGCTCCTGCACCGCTGCTGAGCATACTTTCTCACACTGTTCTAAAACCAGTTCCTTTATCTGTTCCACACACTCCATAGCCTGTGATACCCATACACACGTTCATTATAAGTAATAAAAATATAGATATAATCTACTACATGATTTCGACTGTATTTCAAATGCTGGTATTCTACCTTTCTGTCAGTCAGATTTAGAATACTGATAAACCCAAACACTTCGTCTGGATCCTCATTATCGCTGTCATCGAGCACCTCGGCTTGCTGCGAACATACACAAACCCAGCATGAACTCACAAATAAAACATCATTAGTTTTGTACAAAGCCTGGACAATGAAGGCTAAAATCCTAAACACATAAGTGGTGCTTTATCAGTTTCAAATAAACAGAAAACCTAATTTCACAGAGGTAGACCCTAGCCCAGGGGTCTGCAACCTTTATTATCAAAAGAGCCATTTTGCGCCCCTCTTCTGCCAAAAAAAAAAAAGTCGGGAGCCGCAAAAAATAACAGCTTGTAAACTTTTCGGTTATCATCTTTTTTCTTTATTTTACCTGTTAAAAACACTGAATACAACAACAGAAGTGCAGTGTGCATTTGTAGGCCTACTTTGAAATAAATTACACTGTGAACTGCAGGCCTATTTAAGTCCTTCCTATATTTGTGTAAAAGAGGCATTTCTCAAATTTTCTGAACAATTTCCTGTTTGTTTTTAAAGTCAGAGAATAGATGCTCTGAAATTTTTATTAATGATTCTTTCATATATTCTCCATCTGTAAATGACTTTCCCCTCTTTACAATCTCCAGAGCTGCTACAAAACTAGCAGTGCTAGTTGACTGTGGAGATCTAATCCACTTCTTGAAAGACAGTTTGCTCTCTTCAGCTTTTCGTAGCAGTTCCAAAATTGCTCTTTCGCTCATCTTCGGTTGGGTATTTTTCGGCAAATGCTAAGTGCTTGTTGTCTTTCAACGTTACGTTTTTTGTTGTTTGATATTTTCTTGCCACATATCAAGCACACAGGTAAGCCAGCGTCATTGGTGGTGAAGTCAAATGAATATGTCCACGCTGAATTAAACTCTCTATTTTCTTCCGAAACTTTTCTTTTTTGAGGATTTTTTATCAGGGTTAGGCTATTGCAGGGTTCACCCACTCCAAAATCCGCCAGCAAGTAAAGGTATGTTCGTGGTTTTTTTTTTTAATCAAGGCCAAAGGAAGCCACTACAAGGAGGCTGAAGAGCTGCATGCGGCTCCGGAGCTGGAGGTTGCAGACCCCTGCCCAAGCCTATTTCTGTTTATTTATATGTGCAGCCCAAATCCACATCATGTGTACATAAAAAAAAAAAAGACAGATGGGTGTATAAACACTATTAGTACTATTACTACTACTACCAATAATAATAGTAAACCATCCATTCCCCATCCTCCACTTATCCGAGGTTGGGTCGCAGGGGCAACAGCTCTAGGAAGGAAACCCAGGCATCCGTCTCCCCAGCAACACCCCCTAGCTCCTCCTCAGCGATGATCCCAAGGCGTTCACAGGCCAGCAAAGATATATAATCCCTCCAACGAGTTCTGGGTCTGCCCTGGGGGCTTGTTCCATTTGGAAAACAAAACGGAAGAGTCCTAATCAGACACCCGAACCACCTCAACTTACTCCTTTCGATGTGGAGGAATAACAACTCTACCCCGAGCTCCCCACCCTACCGCTAAGGCCACATTCACTATGAAAGTGAACAGGAAAAGATTTTGGGGGACTCTGTGTATGGCGGCATCCTTCAGCCAAGAGTAACTTTAAGCTCTGACTAGCTGCTTGAGAAAGTTTCGCCTCTCATTGCTCATTTCGCTTAGTGATCACTGACTTTGAATGGTCGCTTGTTGCTTCCTGGGAATGTGGCATGAGGCTGAACCCAGACACCCTCCAAAAAGAAACATCCTTTCAGCCGCTTGTATCTGCTGTCTCGTTCTTTGTCACCACCCGAAAAATAATATTGATGCTTAGTACACAGTTCTTTGGTAGTTAAATGAATGAATCCAAAACATTGATGAGTGTCTCACCCTGATGACGCTGCCTATGTGATTTTGCTGGATGATGACGTCAGCAAGCTCTGAGGTGTTCACGTGAGCCTTCAGGAAAAGCTAAAGAAATGATGTTAAATGTTAATTATCATGACTTTTTAAAGATATTTCTACCAATTATCTTCTAATTATATTATTCAGCTGTTTATACTGATAATGGTTTCAATTTCATTCGAGTAAATGTGTGTTTTTGTTGTTAGCCTCAGATGTACCTGCTGCAGCAGTTTCTTAATGCCGCTGAAATCGTTGTCTGAAATCGCGTGTGCTTCAAAATCCACCACTACTTCCTAAAAAACACGAGCATTTCCACAAACACTGAGCAATTCATCATATTAAACCAAATTAATCCCAAACCAGGTTGTCAGGAGGCAACGCATGCTAACAGCCTGACAACAGTGACCTGAGGTAGCAACGGAAATGAGTGCTAACTTACCTCGTTTATTTCTTCTTCTGAATTTTCACTATCCTCCTCTCCGGAATCCTCTAATCCTTCATCCGAGCTGCCATCGCTGTCTTCAGGATTCTCTCCACTCCCTACCGCTCGTCTTTTCGCACACGAAGCCATACTGATGCACGGAAAAGCTACAACACACGCTTGGTGAATGGGTGGAGTCACACACGTTAGTTTACGTTGAAGGTAAACTGGCTTACATTGGCTACCATTCCGGCTCTAAATATAACGCATTTTCTATTGGACGTAACCGCTGACATAGAGCCAAAATGGCGGACGTTTCTCCACCCGCGTGCTCGAGGAAACGGAAGAGAGCATTTTAAGGAAGGAAGTGGGCTGACAAACAAAATAAAGGCACGATTCTATAAAATAAAGGTATCCGTGAGCACCTTACATGTTTTTTTCCTGTTCACATGTAAATATAATTTATTTAAAAAAAACTAACTTAATTTTTTTAAAAACTTATTGCAAAGGATGCTAAAGGAATCAAAATTAAATGTATTATATAAAAAGTTATGAAGTTAATAATGATAATAATAATAATAATAATAATAATGACAATGATGATGATAATTGATATAATAAAATTTTTGTTGTACTTAAAATATTATCCAAACTAATTTAGATTAACTAGTTGAATGAAAAGTACAATTTGTATTTTATGTTTAAATACAAAATAATTTAGAATCTAAACTGTCTCCATGCATGTCACAAAATCAATTAAAAAATTACCACAAATCAAATGTAATGGCTCTCCTTTTTTTTTTTTAAATAATCATTCTCAGCAGTTTAATTCAGGTAACATCATTTACTCACTCATTTACTGAACCGCTTAATTCTATTAGGGTTGCAAGGAGGCTGAAGTCTATCTCAGCTGACACCGGACAAAGCCTGTAACCTGCCTTTTCCCAGAGTCAGCTGAGATTGGCTTCAGTCTCTCTGCAACCTTAAGGGGTTAGGCAAATGAGTGAATGAGAATTTAAACACTAAAGGGGTGGGTCATAATTGTTGAAAGAAGCTTTTTTTTTGGTCCATTCTTCAAAGCAAATCAGACTCCAACAGCTTCAAGATTTTATCTTCCTCAAGAATTGCCCTTTATTTATCACCATTCATAATTCCTAATTTCTGACCAGATGGATGGTGTTCTTAGTGTGATGAGAGGTGCAGGGTTTGTGCCAGACATAGCATTTTTCTTGATGGCCAAAAAGTTAATTTTAGTCTATAGACTTCTCTGTATGCATAGGGAGTCTCTTTTGGTGAACACTTGTGAATGTGATTTCCTATTTTTTTTATTTAATTATGCTGCATAGCCGTCAGCCTGTTTCTGCCCTGGCGAGTTGTGCAGGGTGTACTCAGCCCTTGCCCAGAGTCAGCTGAAATGGGCACCAGCCTCCCCGCATCGTCATTCATCTTCATCACTCCTCATCTTCATCATCACTCCCCTTCCTCACCCCTACTCCTCTTCATCCCTCCTCTTCCAAAAACCACCCTCTCCGTTCCATATCCACAGGTTCCAACCTCCCTCTGTGACATCATCTCCTCATCATCACCATCACTCCTCACTGTCATTCCCTTTCCTTACCCCCACCCCCTCTTCAGCATCACTCATTTCCCTTCCACTTCATCACTCTTCCAGATTCCACCATGCACTGTTGCACCTGCAAAAAAAAATTCTGCAGGAATTTCCTAATCTATTTATTTATTTATTGTCATTCTTAACATTTTTTCACACAAATGCTGATCTAACACCATCTCCATCCTATCCATGTAATAGTAGGACGCCCTGTGTAATGGGACAGACCATTTAGAGATGTCCATCCAGTGTGTCACACACATCTACACCCTTATTGATGACATCACAGAGAGGGGCGGTACCACCCTCTGGGACATCCCACCTGCAGAGCTCGAAGATTTTTAAAAAAAAATATTATTAATTAAATATTATAAACAGAGATTTTTTAAACAAGAAAACAAAACTAACAAACAATGAAAAAAATTTTTTTTCGGGAGATATCTGCGTTCTTCCTGACGTCACAATGACGATGCATAATGGGCGTTTCGTGAACCGGAAGTGCAGGTGCACCGTTATAAAACATTTCAACTCCAGATCATTCTGTAGAGATAAAATGGCTTTAAACCAGAATCGCTCGGAAGCAGGTGGAGTCATCATTAACAACAGTGAGAGGTAAATAACACCTGCACAGGAAAATATCTCCACCGTTTATTTATTTCACATGAACTAGCCAGCAGTTCCCATTCAAACTATTTGTTAAACTCACTGTGCTTGTGTGTAGCATTGCAAGGTATTGTTTTTGTTGTTGTTGTTGTTGTTGTTATTGTTGTTATTGTTATTGTTGTTGTTCAATAAAAGGATAATGATTCATTCAGGTAGCAACACTCAGGCCTTGGTCTTTCATAGGGCCAAAGTAAAAAAAAAAAGCTTTATAAACCTTTAATATAAGCTTTATTATGTTGATTTATGTGAATACAAAGAGACTAATTCGAGCTCCAGGTTTTCAAGAAGGGTGTAGTCTTCTCTCACCACATCACGTGGTCCCTAAGCCTCTTAACCTCTTGTAAGTACCATGGACAGGGTCACTATTTGGTTGACTTCATCACCTGACCTGTACGTTGTAAAAGCTTAATCTTACTAGGGTTGCGGAGAGGCTGTGCCTATCTCAGCTGACACCAGGCAAAGGCAGGGCATGCCCTGAACAACTCGCCAGACCATCGCAGGGCCAAACACGACCGTTCACACTCACATCCACACCCAGGGGGGCAATTTGGAACAGCCAGTGAGCCTGATTGGCATGTTTTTGAACTGTGAAGGAAACCTGATTACCTGGAGGTAACCACACATAAACGCCCAAGCCCAAGACCTAGCTGTGAGACGGATGTGCTAACCACCATGCCACCTTCCCGCCCTGTATCTTATTAAAACACTTAGATAAAATGTTCCTAATACGTTCAGATTGTTAGTTTTGTATAAGCTATTGACGGTTCAGTAGTGCCAAACAATTCAGTACTTTATCCATACAGAAAAAGGACAAAATTCTGAGCCCTTCAGTAGGAACCTATACAGGTCCCCGCAACTCTAGACCAGTGCATTAACCCCTGACTACACCACCATGCAACTTCTAGATCAATTTATAGACCTCTGAATACCCCTCCCTGCAACTCCTAGACCAGTGCATGTACCTCAGACCTCACAACCCATAGGACCAGTGCACGAATCCTTGACTACCCCACCCTGCAACTCATAGACCAGTGCATGTACCTCAGACCTCACAACCCATAGGACCAGTGCACGAATCCTTGACTACCCCACCCTGCAACTCCTAGACCAGTGCATGTACCTCACATCTCACAACCCATAGACCTGTGCACGAATCCTTGACTACCCCACCCTGCAACTC
>JAOUQZ010000051.1:6073697-6088687 GCA_028564935.1 Neosilurus hyrtlii | reverse complement strand
CCATAGAGCTGTGATGACTGAACTACAGCATGAATAATAGATAACAGAAGCCCTGTTTTGTGTGTGTGTGGTGTGTGTATGTGTGTGTATATATATATATATATATGCTCCCTGAACCACTCTTTTATTATTTCAGTTCCCATTTTGTATTTGTGCCATCAGGGAAGCAAAAGTCCATTGATGTGATAACCTGCTCATTCAGTACATTCAGATCATCAGCTGACTTCATTTTATTTTCACATTAATGTTGCTGAGCCTCGACCCAACCAATTGGAGCAACAATGCCCTGGAGATTACGTGCTGTGATCAAGGCTAAATGCACGCCATGAAAATATTAGTGTGCAACTTTTTTTTTTTTTGGCTGGCAGAGTGTGTGTTTGTGTTTGTTTGTGTGTGTGTACATACATACATACATACATACATACAGTTAAATACATTGGTAAGCAATGTGTATACGAGCTCTATTGTGATTTCTCCTCCTAGCCTCTAAAGGGCAGCCTGTGAGCCCCAATCTTGGTTGTCCATGCATGGCTAAAGGCACGCATACCTACTCACCTCCTCCTGGCTATATGTACCCTGGGCCTCCACCTCCAGGTAATATGCTATGTGTGGGAAAGTTATACATCATTATGCAATGCTTTCAAGTCCAACCATGCCTGCATATTTCAAAGGCAAGCGACCCCAGGAATGTCTGTCAGTCCAAAGTAGGTCTGAAAAGGTGGTCTGGAGGTCTTAGATCTGAGAAGATGATCTATATTCTAAGATGAACTTTGAAGATGCAAATAATATGTCAAACATTTCAGAACTGCTTAATGATCTTGGTCTGCTTCTCTGAATGTGTTATTTCCAGGTGCATTCTATCCCAATCCACCAGGTTTTGATGAAGCTGCAGCCTACAGACCCCCTCCACCTTACTCCGCCACACTGGCCCAAGCCCCTCCAAACCCTGACCAACTACGTACATCTGCAGGTAAGAGACCTCACGGCCAGAATTATAATAATCATCATCATCATCTTCCGCTTGAAGGGGATTGGGTTGTGAGGGTCGGGTTGTGGGGGCAGCTGCCTAAGCAGTGAGTCTAGACATCCCTCTTCTTAGCCACTTTATCCAGCACCCCTCTTTCAGACATCATCACAGAGTGTGAGAGTCAGACAGGAGGTGATGATGTCACAAAGTGTGTAGGGGTTGATGTCTGGGAAAGGGGCGGATCAATCAGCATGTGATGATGTCACTTGGTGGGCGGGTCAATCAGTAGGTGATGATCACGGTGTGACCGTTGAGGGAGTTTTTCCTTGCCACTGTTGCCGCGGGCTTGCTCATTAGGGATGTGTAGGGGGTTGTAGAAAAAATTTTTTAGATTCCTCCTTAATTTAATTTTACTATGTAAAGCTGCTTCGTGACAATGTCAATTGTAAAAAGCGCTATACAAATAAAAGTGACTTGACTTGACTTGACTTGACTTGACCAGGGGAAGAACTGCTTAGGTTTGCTTAGGAATTTTAAATGTAATTTGCATAAATTCTCTCTCTCTCTCTCTCTCTCTCTCTTTCTCTCTCTCTCTCTCTCAGCAGAGGGTGACACAGCAGAGGCAGCAACCAGTCCAAACACTGCTCCTCTACCTCCTACTCATGTTTATCTGCCAGAGGTAACATTATCTCTAATATCAACTCCACTCAAACATATGCATCCGACACGTCTCATACAAAACCTGCCATATGACCCACAATGCCTACATCCTCTGTGAAGTGCCATGCATAAATATTCACCCCCCTGAACTCTTACCACACTTTATAATATTACTGTATTTATTTACATCTAATCTAAAACGGTGCAAAAATAAAATTTATTGTGGCACAGACGTCCTTCCATCCATCCATCTGCTGAACAACAAATTCCTACTAGGTTCACGGGGAGGCTGGAGCCTATCTTAGTTGACTTTGCGAGAAGGCAGCTGAACAGCTTACCAGTCCATCATAGGGCCAACACACCCACACACACACAACTGACAATTAGCCTAATGTGCATGGACTGTGGACTGTAGGAAACCCGGAGTACCTGGAGGTAAACCCATGCAAGCACAGGGACATCAGGCAGACTCGCCATAAAAACACCCTCACTGAGCCCGGGCCTCGAACCCAGGACTTTCTTGCTGTGAAATAGACGTGCTAAACACTACGCCACCATGCCTTCAGGCATAAAAGTGATTTTAAAAAAAGATACATGTGTATCTTGACTATACATTCCCCTGAGAACCACTTTTTCTGAGGATATTTCTGTATCTCATTACGTTGGTTGGTGTTGAACCATTCCAGTGCTAAAAAGCATTTCCTCAGCATGATGCTACCACCACCAAGCTTTACTGTGCAAATTGTGTTCTCAGGATAATGAGAGGTGTTGGGTTTTCATTTTCCAGAGCAAAACAAACCTGTTCCTCACAAGATGAGTGGCACTGTGACAAAACTGAATATAGTACCATACTACTTATTTATTAACAATGTAATTGATTCTGGGTGGCATGGTGGTGTAGTTTGTTAGCACGTTCACCTCACAGCAAGAAGGTTCTGGGTTTGGGTGTTTTTCTCATGTTTGTGTGGGTTTCCTCCGGGTACTCCGGTTTCCTCCCACAGTCCAAAGACATGCACATTTGGCTAACTGGCTGTTCCAAATTGACTGTGAATTTGAGGTTGTGTGTATGTGTGTGTTGCCCTGCGATGGTCTAGCTAGCTGTTCAGGTGTACCCTGCTTTTGCCCAGTGTTGGCTGAGATAGGCACCAGGCTCCCTGCAACCCTACTAGGATTAAGCGGTTCAAGAGATGAGTGTGTTATTGATTTTTCTTGTTTGTGTCTTTAATAGGACAAGCCACCACCTTACTCCCCTCCCGAAGACAAGAACCAGTAAATGTTACACTGGAATCCCCAAGCCAGCTCTTGAACTTCTCTCTCAATGTTCTCGCTCTCTCATTCTCTCTTTCATACACACACATGAACATCTTACTTTACCATCCACACCAGGAGTCGATTCCAGTGAGCAGTGAACTGAGAAAGTATTGAACAAAGAGAGGAAATAAGAGTATCATGTGAGTGAGAAGGAATTCAGTTTAAAGATCACATGCAAAGGTTTGAATGATGGGATATAATTAGAGAATTACACAATAAATCCAGGCGCAGGTCACTTTAAGTGAAATAGTAGCTATTTATTCAAAGTATTTAAAGTTCTTATGTGTATGGACTGCACCGGTCTCACACGTTTTTTTTTCACTTTAAAAATCATCAATTTCTGCTGCATGATGTCAGATTTGCCAAACAAACCAGCGGCCATTTGCTTGTAGAACATTCTAGTGTCCAGAGCGGATCAAGTCTGTTTTTGAGTGTAATTTTGGCCCCTTTGTCATGGTTTACCACTGTGCTGTGACGCTGTAGGAATAGTGAAGGTTCATGGAAAAGTTTCCAGTTTTCCTTAAAATGAAAGCTGTCGCTGGGCCTGGATCGCTCCCATGTGCTGTGTGGAGCAAGTTGTACTCACACCCCAAGACTATGAAGTCAAAACACTTGTTATACAGTCTACAGGGGTGGACCATTTAAAAAGTTACAACCAAAAAAAATTAAAACCATATTACAAAAAAAAAAGGGACAAAAAGGCCAAGTGGTAAAGAAATCATGTAGGGCAGGGATGGCTTAATGGTTAGGCCTCTGGGCTACTGATCCGAAGGTCAAGTGCCAGCACCACCAGACTGCAACTGTTGGGCCCTTAAAATTAAAGTATTTTTTTTTTTTTACCATTTTATTTTGATGGTAAGAAAGTGTATTTATTTTTATTATTTTGAAGAAAAGGAATTTTTTCCCCGCCAGACATGACTTTGTGAGGACTGTGTCTCCTTGTGCCAGGGAAAAGAAGCCTCTAGCCCTATGCCAGCAGCCAGGACCCCGTGAGCACTTGGCTTAGCGTGCCAATGCTAGCTGACTAGCTGATCAGTTCATTTTAAATGCAGTATTCCCCCAATAAGCAACACCACTCAGATTGGACGACAGCAAGAACATATATGTGTATGTATATATGCACGTGTGTGTTTATGTATGTATGTATGTATATATATATATATATATATATATATATATAGTGTGTGTGTGTATATATGTATATATATATGTATATATATATATAGTGTGTGTATAATTTTCACCAATTAGGCGTTTCCCCCAAGAATTATTGGCTTGCTTTGAGGAACAGACCTTGGGGAGGAAGCTACAGTATCATAAGCTGAGCTGGCAAGAACTTTCCAACCTTAAAGTTGGTATATGTATCAATGCAGTAACACAAGAAAAATGGACCAAAACAAGATTTTTATGGTTTATTTACTTCAATTTAAAGCATGATGATGATTCTGCCACATGTTCCTGGTCCTGCTGGTTTGGTAACTCTGATGTCACATGCAATTTATGGTGGAAAAAAAATATCTTCAGGAAAAACAAATAGTTCAAGACAAATTTAAGTTCAAGGCAAAATCACTGAGACCTTTGATTTTTTAAAAGGTGCTACTGCACTTAATGATGGATCAGATATACGGTGGTGATATTTTTAGAAATAAATGCTTTTCTTTGCATTTACCCTTTAAAGTAGGGCTTGACTTGAGTGACGACAGATTTCCTTACCTTATATTTTACATATGTAAAGCACTGACTGTACATTGGACCCTGTGAATTTATTTCCTGAAGCTGACCTAGTTTACTTTTACTATTACTAATGTTAATAAAACACAGGGCCAACACGTCTGGAATGACTGCGTGATGAGAAAGACTAATTAATGATTGCTGTGTATTTATTATGCTTTAGATCCTTCCCTGTATCTTGAATGTGTTTAACCTGAAAGCACCTTGGTGTCTCTGTACTGTACATGTCTGTGTGGTTCTCTGAAGCATGACTCGAACTAACAAACTCTATTTAGTTTTTGGGTTTTGTTTTTTTTTGGGTCATGAATCAATACAATCTGCTTGGAGCTGCAACTCCTCCACAAACACTTCCTGCTGTTAAACAGTTTTGAATTAATTTATTTGGCTTAAACTGTGTAATCATCTACGCATGCTCTCGGCTGTGATGTCTAACATGATGAATGTATTTTATTAAATTAATCTTGAACCAGTTTAAACGTCTGGTTTACAGGGTTGTCTTATTAACAGCAAACAAACATTACTAAAATAAAATAATACTTAAGGCTGACTCACAAGTAAGCGATACAGCTGTGAAATAGTGTGACGTGTTTTTGGTTGGTCGTGGCCGAAAATACCTCCATTCTGTTAGAAATTTGTCTCTTTGAAAACCTTCAAATATCTATTAGTAAAAATATCTATTAAATTAAACTGGAATTTCACATATTCTAAATTCTTCAAGTTTTGTGAAGGTCCAAAATTTTTCACCATGACCACGAATACGGATCATTTACCCCGAATTCAACAGACTGCTTCCGAAAACATGCGGATCCCAGTTCGAATTGATTTAATTCCTTTCAAATTAAAATTCACTTCTACTTTCAGACAAGATCGCTTGGTGTGAGATAGATCCTAATAAATGTGATAATATACACTCTTCAGGGTGAAATACAGGTACATTTTCTACAAGTCTTTTCCTCTTCTTGCACGATTGATCTACGTGCTGGATTGGCACAAACAGGTGAAATGATTTAATCCTAAACGGGTTTCCTACCACTTCTAAGTGGAGTGCATTTATCTTTCTGAAAGAATGTGTGCTTTTCCTAATATCCCTGGGTCTTTGTAGTAGATAGAACTGATCCCAACAATTCACTTCATTTTTGCGTATCTAAAATCAGCCCAGTCTGTGTGTCATTCAAAGCCCATCCACATATTAATACTCACAAAAAATGGGTAAGGGTTAATCCAACATAAGACAGTCAACATGGTTCACGTTGTCTTTTTTTTTTTTTTTAAACAAATATTCCCTTCACAGAAGGACAGTCATAAAGATTCTGGGCTGAAATAATACACTGTATGTACTGCAGAGGCAGAGGACCCAATCTAGGTAATACCAGGTAAAGGAAAGGAGAGACTTACTTAAAAAACCACCACCATATTAAACCTGGTACAGGACACCATGTATAGAACAAGACACGGAAACTCAATCAAGTATTTACAGCCAAACAAAAACCAGCACCAACACTTTTAACAGAAGAAAAAAAGGTGACTGTGGGCTAAAGAAAAGCAATCATGGAATGTAGATGATGACGGCAATGTTTAGTGATAAATTAATAATCACCAAGGAGATCAAGGTGGATTTTTTTAATATGTTGCCGTTCTAATAAAATGAATACAGAAGACTGCCTGAAAAACCAATCACATTCCCCCACTCATTAACTATATGGGGTTGCATGTCAGGTACAGGACCAGGGGAGATGGCAATCATTATCTCAACCGATATACATGGATATTTTGGACATTATTTCTCAGGATGTTAATGACTTTTACCAAAGAGCGAAGAGGGATAGCTTTTCTTCACGAAAGGCATCCTCATTCCGGAACATGACCAAACATTTTGGATCTCAATTTAATGAAAATTTATATTGGAAATGAAAATAATAATAATTACAAATTGGTTCATGACGGCATTATTCTGCAAAGCTGATCCGAACCACTATTTTGAAAAAATTTGATGAAGAATAGTGTTTTTCTTTAGTGAAGTCCATACCTCAAAGAATTCAGGCCCATAGAGAAGCATTAGAGTTTTAATTGAGTGTGTTGATCTGGAAATTCGTCATCAATTAAAATTAATGTAGTAATTAGGTTTGTTTCATGAAGCTGAAATGTTCAGCTAGTAAACATATAGTATTGTGAGTATCGTCTGTATATTTGCTACAAAATAAAATAAATACATAAATAATAATAATAATAAAACAATGGGTAAACATCCTCTAAGGGTGGTGATTCCATAATTTTTGTTAACGGTTCTACCAAATTCATGTGCATGAACTGCAATAAAACAGTTAACTTGACACAAATGTGACATCACGAAAAATAAAAAGATATATTAGTAAACAAGATTGTTCACATTATTAAATAAAAAAAGTGCAACTTGTGCTGGAGCATCTGGCACTCTGTAGTTCTGCCAGATCATCTTGCCTCGGAGTCTTTGAGCGCAGCACCTCAGTTTGGTTTTCAAATAAAAATCTAGGTGTCAGGGAATTAATTGATTTTGCGAGTTAGTGTTAGTGGTGAGAATCACTGTAATTGTTCTTGGAGGCCTGGAACTCCTTCCCTACTCCAGGGAAGCTATGGTGTGATGGTGTAATGAAATTACTTAGGAAACATTTCATGAGCTGAATAACCGTGTTCATATTGGGCAGAGTGTGACGCTGACCCCCTCCCCGATCCAGCAGGCAGGATACAGCTCGTGGGAAAAGACGCAGTGGAAGGCGTGCAGCCTCACCTGGTTCTCCCCATAATAAGCCAGAGTGCCTTGCTCATAGTCCAGCAGCATGCCAATGCGCAGGGGCGTTTTATTTAACTGTAGCTCACTCGTTACAGGCTCTCCATGGCTGCCGTGCCAAGCGGTGAGCTGGCGCTCATTCAGCTGTAGGCTCCACGACCATTCATTCATTCCCAGCATCGACGTCCTGCTTTTCTCTTTGCGTGGGATGCCTGGGTATGTCACACCTACGTACGCCCAAGGCTTGGACACCTCCAGCTCCCAGTAATGGCGGCCATGTTTGAAATTCTCAAAGCACATCACCTGCCAGGTGTGGTCAAAACGTGTTGTATCATCTGGCACTTGATGAGGCCCTGTGGTCAGGTGCTCCGCCCGCTGGTTGTTCTGAGAAAGCATGATGTGAGCGTTGGCTGTGCGAGGGTCAAAGGTCAAAGAACAACCGTCTATGACAAAAAAAAAGACACACATTAGCATATGAAATAAAAATAACTTTTAATTGCCTTTAACTCATGTTAGTTTATAATGAACACTTTAACCATAAATGCAAACACGATTAAAAATTATTTCATTTTAAAAATTTGATTCATGATTCAAAAACTCATGTTCATAGGTGGAGGCCGCACGGTGGCGTAGTGGATACGCCTCACAGCAAGAAGGCCTGGGTGTTTCTGTGTGGAGTTCGCATGTTCTGTCCGTGCTTGTGTGGGTTTCCTCCAGGTACGCTGGTTTCCTCCCACAGTCCAAACACATGCATAGTATGGTTAACTGGCTGTTCCAAATCACCCCTATGTGTGAGTGTGTGTGAAAGGTTGCATGAGTGTTGGCCCTGCGATGGCCCGGCGAGCTGTTCAGGATGTACCCCGCCTTCGCCCAGGGCAGCTGAGATATGCAGCAGCCTCCCCACGATCCTAATTAGGGTTAAGAAAATGAATGAATGAATGTTTATAGGTGTTTAAAATGTACATCTTACTATTACTATTGTACAAAGTTAGATCAAAACGTTCTAAGATGGTTCCTGCAGCAAACAAACTGAGTATGGCACAATCATGCACATGCTGCAGGAAAAGGAGTGAGCAGTAACTCTCGATAGTGAGTGCGTGTAGGACTTGTGTGACATATGTTTTGTGACAACGTGCACATACAGAATGTTACTGCTGACCAGGCAGCACACACAATTTCTGTGCCAAACTTTGGAAATGGGGTCATTAAAGTGCTTCATCAAGCTTACATTCGTGAGCCAGGCGAGGTGTTTAGAGAGTCCTCTGTTTGATTTTTTTTATTTAAACGACATCGGTACAAAGTTGTGACCCTTCGTAGAGGTGCAATCCATTTTGTATTCATTGAAATCTGTGAAATCTAACATGGTGTAAAAAAGAAAATGGGAGGGTTTTTTATTACATTGTACGAGTCCTTCCTTTCCTGCTGGATAAGGTGGAGTGGCTGGACTTGGCACAACAGCAAGCATTGGTCTCTTGTCTTGAGGAGAGCCTGTGCACAATAAATAAACACAAAAATAAATACATACAAAATATAAAGAATTTTCAGGTTAAGTTCATCTGAATACAAGGTAAAACAAGACATGAATATTTCTTATCACACACAGAGACAAGACAGGGTTACTTCCAAATTTAGACGGGCTCATACCTTCTTTGTTGTGGCTTACAGCTGCATACACAGCTTTATCCAGATCCTCACACACCAGCTTTGAGATGCGAGACAGAACGTCTGTGACTGGATTCAGTTTCTCCTGAAGGTTTACACCGACGTCTACAGGAACTGAACCCATTTGAGGGACTGTTACCAGCCTGGAGTCCTGTTCACAAACACCCAGGACATAACATCATGGATAAGCCAACACATCACCTAACGTCATCTACAGGTATACGGCAACAGGTATAGAAAGGCTCATCCTGGGGATCCGAAGGGCCAGACACCTCTAAAGGGTGGCAACCAGGAGGCATTTTAACAAGAAGCCTGAACCACCTCAACTGACGTGACTTTTGATGCAGAGAAGCAGCAGCTCTACCCCAAGTCGCTTCCGGACGTCTGAGCTACTCATTCTAATTCTAAGGCTGAGCGCAATCATCATGACCCAGTACGGATCATGAGTTATTGCCAGTGCATTGACCAATCAGATTGCAAGTACTGCTGTTGCCATATAAAGATTAACACACTCACGTCCCTATTCATGGGCTTCAAGATACAGTGCTTTCATTTTCAAACAGACTCACAAACACCCCCCCCCCCTTTTTTTAAACAATTGATTCACTCTGAAATCTTATACATATTGCACCTAGGTACTATGCTTTGTAAGTGAGTTGTTTCAACCTGAATGAGCTGGCAGCTGGGAAGAGCACAGAGGCTGCTGATCTGCTCCTGTAGCTCTCTGAGCTGCTCAAGTTTCTCCTGCAGGTTGCTAAGTCGAGTCTCAGCCTGAGACACAGTGCTGGACTGCTGCTCCTCCAAGAAACTCTGCGTCACTTCCTGTTTCTCCATCAGCACCTTCAGCAGCTCAGAGAACTTGCAGCTCACCCACTGAGACGTCTGCTGCAGTAGCACCTGTGACAGTTTCAGGAGGAATGAGCCAAAAGCTAAAACACTCCATGTTATCATTTCACACTTAAAACCACTCTACTGTTCAAATTGGTTTCAAATAATCTGCTTTAAATGTTTATCAATATTAAAAACAAAAATAATACAAATCAATGGTACATGTGTTACCATCACTGTTAATAAATGATGTGATTAAATGTCTTCAAAATGTTACAACATGGTGAATATATAATAACACCTGTACAACTTTACTATTATTATTATCATTATTATTATCTTCATCATCATATTATAAGATAAACTTGGCACATGAACAAGATAAATCATAAACCCCATGATTTATGTAAAAACGTTTTGACATCTCAAGTCCTGATATCTACTACCTCCATGTGAAGAGCCTTTTTGTTTTTCTTTTTATTGTTAACTGAGATATTGAGAAGATACTGACAAGAAATAATACCAATAATAAAACAACAATTATTTCTCAAAGGCGAGTGGAAATCGTGGAATTTTCCCAAGACAGAACACCACTATTTAATTCAGCAGCATCCACTGAGACTGAGGCGAATAATTGTTATATAGTATATAGATTTACATACTGCCTAAAAGCGGAGCTCATCATGGGGTTTTATGAGTTCTGTCTTGTCTTTCTGAATTACTGCACTAATGTTTCCCTGAACAATCAGTAGAAACACAAAATTATAAACATTTACCGCATTTGGCAGACACTCTTACCCAGAGCAACTTACAATTATCATTTTTATACAACTGAGCAATTGAGGGTTAAGGGCCTTGCTCAAGGGCCCAACAGTGGTGATTGAACCGCTGACCTTCGGATCAGAAACCCATCGCCTTAACCACTAAGCCACCACTGCCCTAAACAGACATGATTTACACTCTCTCAAACACGCACATGAACACACACCCTGGTATTGGATCTGACTTGCGAGCACAGGGCTCAGTGCACTTTCAGTTGTTGTTTGGATGTTGTTTCATTAGACATTCTACCTCATTCAGAGATTTAGTATATACTACATGGAAAAGAGAAAGAAAACCCACACTCCGTAATGGCATGTTGTGAAAGTCATTCAATTCAATTTTAATGCTTATTTTTCCAATTAAAAAGTTTGACTGTGATAACGCTGCCTGTTCCAAGTGATCATAATGTACCGCAAGTGTCCCGTCCATCATTCTGATTCAGGCATTACCCACTGAAAATGATGTCTATTAACCCTGAAATAGTAGATGAATCAGATCACAACATTCTCATGTATATAATATTAAACAATGTCCATTAACTTAAGATATTAAACCCGTTCCTGTATATATTAATATTGGGTAGTGATATTGGGGCCAGTGGTGTAGTGGTTAGGATGCTGGGCTCATGATCAAAAGATTCAAATCCTCATTAGACCCCCACCGTGCTTAAACCCCTGGGCAAGGTCTTAATCACAAATGTGCCTCTGTCCACCTAGCAGTATAAATGGGTACCAGTAAAAATACTGGGAAGGTAACCTATGGTGAACTAGCGCCCCATCTAGGAGGAATTTAACTGATAGTTGCTTCACGCACAATTAGCTCCAGCCTGATGAGCCAGTAAGCTCTGTGTAAAAGCTCAACTGACTTTACCTTACCATTAAAACAAATGTAACAATTGCATATTGAATCAAAAGAAATGAGTTGCATCACTACATGGATACTAAGTAATAACAGGAGACAAAATCTGGAAAGGGATATTCAACAGCACATATTGCTGTGATTGGTCACGTGTACAGGTACTTAAGGTCACGTAATGTATCTCTGGAAACACTTGTCCTGAGACTTCCAACCGGGAAGAGACCCTGGGGTCAACCCAGAACACGCTGTAGGCAATATGTTCTAGGAACGCCTCAGTGTCCCCCCGGGAGAGTTGGAGGAAGCGGCTGGGGAGGGGAATGTCTGGACTTCACTGCTTAGGCTGCTGCCGCCATGTCCCGACCCCAGATCAAGCGTAAGAAGATAAAGATAATTGTAATAAACACAATTTTTGTAAAACATCTCACGGGCCTGTCTTCTAACCTTCGCTTCAGTTATGTTTTCTGAGAGCATCAGAATGTTCCTCTCTGTGTCCTCAATGCACTTTCCGATCTCCATGCCCGTCTTCTTCAGTCCCTCCTGCCAATCAACATAAGATTGTAAAAATTCTAAATTAAAAACTGAACAATTGCACACAGTCTGATTTAGTAGAAGTGTATCCAGGGATAAACAGATATGTAAATACTTGTTGTTTACAGCTTATTACACAGGGAATTAAGACTCAACACTAGCAAGCCGGATTAAAAAGTCTATGACTCGGACATCATTTCTGTTGCTTGTTGCAAATCATTAATGATAATCTAGCTAATGATCAATCCAAGCTAATGATCAAGTTCTCACCTCTATGTTACTCCTTTCCTCCTCCACGAGCACCTTGTCATGGTCTTTACAGTTTTTGACAGAACACACATAGCACACACATATGCGATCGCTCCTGCAGTAGAAGACAAGAGGCTTTTGATGGCTAGGACAGAGCTCGTCAGAGCCACCCTCAGCTCGCTCTATTCTACACGCCGCACCCGCAGCTCTCTCCACTGTGCTGTTGGCAGCCACTTCACTCAAAACGGACAGGGACACGTTCCGATTCAGAGTGGGCCTGTAGGAGAAACACTCTTTGCAAATCGGGCAATTAAAGGATTTATTCTCACGTCCATCTCGCTCCATTTGATCCCAGTGTTTACATATACATTCCTTGCAGAAAGTGTGGCCACAAGGGATAGTCACTGGGTGCTTGAAACGATCCAGGCAGATGGTGCAGGTCAGGCTGTGCTCTTCCATGACTGGATCTTTCTAAAGGTTAATGAAATAAAAATGAGGCTGAGGCCAACACAAATGGATTCAAGGAAATGCCCAACATTAATTTAATGTTAAGTATTGCAACAAGTTATAAGCAGGCACTATTGGGGTGATCAGTAATACAACAATAACAATTACAAAATGGACATGGCTTATATTACCCTAAAACAAGCTGCAAGAAGAACCCTTCAAAAATATTACAGCTCAACAGTTTGTAACAGTAGGATATTCAATGTTTATTTGCAACTACACTGGAAGATCTATTGCATTAGTGACTGGAAGTGATACACAGACCTAAAAATTCATCAATTGGTAAACAAATTATCAGTAAGAACGATTTAGGAGTATTAATGGTAATTACAGCTGCCACTATATTTATAATTTGTTTATTAATTCGAAACCCAGACCTCCAGCTAATATATTAAACTACACACTGCTCTGATTAGCTAGTAAGCTAACAACAACCTAAATGCTAATGTAGTTATTTCGCCGCTATTTATCAATTCACAAGAATATTCCACAACACAACAGCTGCATGTCTCATTTACTATGAAATGTCTTTTCTACAAATAAAACAAAAATTCATCGGTACTCACTGTGCTTTGCTAACAGCGATGTGATGCTAGCTAACCAATTCAAAGGTTTGCTAACGGCTTGCTATGCAGAAATCACAACTGGACAATCGGTGACGTTGTACGCAGAAATAGCCTGCTTATGTGTGTATACGTCACTTGAAGCGTATTCCAAGATGGCGCTGCAGAGGACAGTGGTGCGGTTGCTACGCACTGGGACAGATTTAGGGGTCAAAAATAACGCGAGGCATTTTAAATCAGCAGGTGTGTGATGATTTTTGCTTTTATTCTTAGCCACGTTGCTTTTGTGGTGTTTATTTACTTGTGTGTTGTTTGTTAGTGTCATATTTATTTTTTAGCCTGATGCTAATGTCATATAGCTTCCCAACTGATGATGCTGCCGGTTTAGTACACAAAATATTTTAGTGCTCAGAATATATTTACTGTGTAATACAATAAGAGTTATTCTTTTTTCTGTTGTGTTAGTAGTTTATACATTTATTTTAATCACTAATAAAACATTTTCATACCATAATGCATCCTGGCATGTTCATATGACACCACTATCTGTGCAACTGATAATAATTTGATTTATGTTTACATTTCCATACAATTTGCTGCATTATTTACATTAATAGATGAACTCAGGCTTGAATCCATATTTGTAGACAAGTCAGTGATCACAACAATGTACCTTTTTGAATTTCAAGGTCAAGATTAGGAAACAAGGTGTTGTCCATAAAGGGTCAAAACTTCTATTTTTGTATGAGCACTCATTATTTTAGTAGCTATGTCTGGAAATGCTGAATTTAAGGAAGGAATACACCCTGGACGTAGATGGTGGCATAGTGGAGTAGTGGTTACGACGTCTGCCTCACAGCAGGAAGGTTGGATTCCTGTGCTCAGGCATTTCTATGTTTGTGTTTGCGTGGGTTTCCTCCGGGTTCTCCTCTTTCCTTTCACAGTCCAAAGAAGACAGCACATTATGTCAATTGTTTTTTTAAAATTGCCTTTAGGTGTAAATGTAAATGATTGTGTGTGTATGTTTGCCCTGTGATGGAGTGGTGAGCTGGCCAGTGTCGGCTTACCTAACCTGGAGCAGTTCGTCGTAGCCAGCTCCTCATGCTATCTATCTATCTATGTATCTATCTATCTATCTATCCAACTATCTATCTATCTATCTGGGGGAGGGCGTAAATCTGAAGAACACACAAAACCTTTGCAAACACCAGGAGAACATGTAGAAAAGCTCAACATAAACAGCAACCCAAGCTCATGTTGAAAATAGTATGGTGTCTCACTAGGGTGGCAGTTTTTTTATGGAGAAGAAAAGTTTTTTAATTTTTAAAAATGTTTTTTTTCCACACCTTATTTTAGGAGGTTTGAAGTAAAGATAGCCAAGGTAAAATTTCAGGCCTATAAAATAAGTCTGAGTGGTCCCCCAGAGCCCTTTTTGAGCATTTTGACCGAAATTTGGTGATATTTTAATTTTCTGTAATTTTTTTTTTCTATTTAATGTCTAATCAGACCATGTAAATAATTATACAATATGTTTATATAT
>JAOUQZ010000051.1:6051272-6064575 GCA_028564935.1 Neosilurus hyrtlii | reverse complement strand
CTCACTGCTTAGGCTGCTGCCCCCGCGACCCGACCCCGGAAGAAGCGGAAGATGATGATGATGATGATGATGATGATAACTACACATAGTAAAAACTAGTTAACAATAACTTCCCAAATATTCATCAAAGGCAGCGTAGATGTCACTGAATATGACATCCACCACAAACTGTTTTAGTATATACTACACAGAATCAAGCAGAAAACACACTAAAACAAGCTTTTTATGGTTTATTTTTACTTTTTTAATCATGATAGTAGCAGATGTATGCCTGAACGTATGAAAGCATGCATGTATGTCAGCATTCTGCATAACAGTGCCTTTTTAAACTTAGAATTTGGAAAGAAAAGTAAAGCACGAATGAAATGTTTTTTAATTTTTGCATTTTGTAGGCATGAGAGAAGCAGGTATTGTCCACATGCACAAGTGTGTCTTGTAACGGAATCTGTTTAAACTCACAGTGTATACTGTTATATACTACACCAAAAGAACAGAAAAAAGTCAACTTAAAGCAAATGTTTATGGTTTATTTTTTCCAACTTTGGAGCATGACGATGAACACACCTGCTCCATCACAACGCTCACATACACCTTGTGACAGCTTTTTAAAGTGTTTTTTCAACTTAAGGGCCATGTTATACAGCTTTAAGTTATTTTCAGGGCGGCATTTCATTGAATTTCTAGGATGTCAGAATCAGTGACTGTTGCAAACTGTGTTTGTATGCATTTCGATTCAAGCGTTATCCACTCAGAATAATGTCTTTTAACCTCCCGATAGCCAACTCCTCAGACTGCAGTGAGCAAATCACTATAGTCATGGAATATGGCTTGGATGGATGTTCGGAGTCTGCACATCCAAAAAGGCTGCTGCATCCCTGAGTTGATGCTGACTTGCATGATGACAGACAGTAATTAAAAAAAAACAACAACAACAAAAAAAAAAAACAGATTTTATCATTAATAATGGAACTGAAACCCTTAAAATAGAGGCTCATATACCACTGCTCAGCCTCATGCAGAATAGAGAACACAATCTGACATAGGCAAGCAGACAAGCGGGTAAATAAATGTTAAAGGAGCAAATGCTTTATTCAGAAAGTTAACAGAATATGAACTTTTTAAACAGATAGTTAAACTAAAAACACAGGAAATACAAATAAAAGTATGAAAAGCAAACCCCATGCCTGGACGTCCTAGTAACAGACATCAATCAGGAGCTCCACGTAAGGCAGTACCTAAATCTGTATATTATACTGTACCATAAGGTCTGGTCCCCTTACTTTAGTTTGCATGATGCAGTCAATTGACATTCAGATTGTTGGAATGTACCATTTTTATGAATGTAAGGCTGGATCAGAGCCAGAGTACAGTACAACAACGTACAGAACAGTGATCTGGTTGGCAGAAGAAAGGACAATGCTTATTTTCACTAGCATTGAAAAAAAAAAGGTTTAGGAAGTGAGTGATGCCGACAGACGCAAAGTGACCCCTATGTGTACGCCCTGCTTCACAAGTGAAACAAAAATGACCTTGGAAGGATGTATATATTGTTATTATATGCTTTAGAGTACAAGACCCATTTAAGGGCTTATTTTGTTGATGCGAATTTCGCAATCTGGATCCTGGCACCGCCACAGACTTCTTTAACCAATAAGACAGCTTTCTAATTTCTCAATGTTTAACCCAAGCGTCCATTAGGTCAAACATAGAATTGTCAAGGACACAAGTAAATTAAAAAGGTCACTATAAGAAGTTAAAAAATAATATTTGAGATGGAAATAAATGCACCTGTCAATGTTGAAAAAAATAAATCAGATCAAATGGCTGACATGAAGACACAAATCCTCCTATCACCACTGCGTTTTTTTACCCTTCATTCTTTTCCTTTCATATCATCCTCGTTCAATTCACCCAGTTCTCCTCGGTAACATCCTGGGACTTCCAGCAAACTCTGCACTGCCTCAAAACAGCCCACAACTCTTCATATATAATGTATGATGTGGAAAGTGTAACACATACCCATGTGGAGCAGTGAGCATGTTTGCATAACACTACTACTGTAAAGAAGCATCCAATCACTTCACTGTGATATGCAGCAGAATGTGATCTGGCATTTTCTGGAAAGCATGTTTTGCCGCAGCACAGTTTGTATTTGCTTGTGTGTATTTGTGCAAGTGAATGCATGAGGGACTATTTTCAGGCAGGTAGAAGGAGGAATGTAAGCACACCTGTTGTTTGGATACAAAGCAGCATCCATAGGTATCAGAATACTAACACAATGCAATGCGATGTGTTTTGGCTAGGTGTGTGTGTGTGTTTGCATGCGTGTGTGTGCGCACATGCACATAAGAGTGAGAATGCATTGAAATCAGTAAAAGGAGAAGGGCCGCTGCTATGGAGCGGTAGCCATGGAGGCGTAACCATGGCAACAGCCCTAGGAAAGTCAGGGATGTTAATTGGTAACTGCGATGGCAAAAGCAAGAATAGAAATCTTCGAAACACAGTAACGCTCTTACCCAGCGACCCTTAGAGCATCATCGCAGCAGACGTCATTGATATACACACCCATACTAACATGTCCCTGTTTTATCAATGATAACATCAGAAATATGCTCTAACCTGTAAATGTCTTCATGGAGGGGAAAAAAAAATCAATATCTGACAAAAATGATACAGTTTTGAATTAAAATGTCTACTAATGCCCTCCACCCACATCACTGTGAGTAGGCAAGTAAAATAAAACAGGATCCATTTTGTATCAGGAACAATAAGCAGGTAGAGTAGGAAAGAGAACAGACTTACATTGTCCACTGAAGCTTCTCATTCTTAATGGAGTTGTAGAGAGCCTGCAGAGAGACACAACAGGGGAATTAGATACAAATATTATGCTGACTGTGATATATGTGCCTGTGTGTGTGTGTGTGTGTGTGTGTGTGTGTGTGTGTGTGTGTGTGTGTGTGTGTGTGTGTGTGTAAGTGCGTGCCACTCTTCTGATAGTGGTACAGGAACACTACTATCGTGTCTACCCAAACATCTCTAGAAAACAATTCAGAGAATTGAAAGCCGTCACCGTGTCAGTGATTTAATCATCACAGCAGGGACTTAACAGGACAACAATGTTTTATTTGTGATTAATATCAGTCTCCCACAGCTTTAATTAGAAATTCTGAATGATTTGTGATAGACCCGATTTATATGACGGCTGTCATTTTGGATAATTATGCTCGTGGAATTGATTATTTTATATCTCCTCCATCAGATTGAAAAAAAAGCACAGTGCCATCAATCCAAGCACAGCATATTAATTCAAGAGGTAATGTTAATGCTAATAATAAAATTGATTGTAGGGTTATAGTTTCCATTACATGGTGCACTGCAAAATTGATTACATTAATAAGTCAACATTACAGCGTGTGATCTATCACAATAGCTAATATGCTAAAGACACATAATGTGAATTAGAATCTGATCCCAGGTAAAACAAAAAGGACAGATTAATGCACCAGGAACCAGAATATGTAGAACACAGTGTGCATTCAGCAATTGTCCATGCAAGTACAAATAATACATGTAGAAATTATTATAAACAGCACAGTTTAGGTCATATTATGTGGCAAAATGGATTGATTTAATATTTAGTATATGTAAGCAAAACAGTTAAATTATACATGGGCTTATTTTGGTATTTTGTACCTTTCTTTACACCCAGTAATAAAAGAGAAATTTAGACATGTGTTATATAGTTACTGTGATTCCCACACTGTACCTGTGATTAAAAAAATAATTAAAAAAAAAGGTAGTGCATAATTTGTGTGTCCTTTTTACCTTGGCATCACCTGCTAAATATATTACAGTAATATTCTTGATAAATATTTAATCTTGGTAATTTTTAATCATTTTAAAAATTAATTAAAAGGTACTTCTGAGTTTGCTTAATAACATAGGTTACATCATTTTTTTTTTTATTTTTGGCCTGTCCCTCTTTTAGTTATATGTTTCATAGAAACAGCAATATTTTACACACTCACACACTACACAGGAACATCAAAATCGGCATCTGACTGTTTGCCACAATCACAAACAGACTGTTTTAAATCATACAAATTCAACAAAATACTGTCCCAAAAATATATAAAAAAGTAACATGATAGATGATATACGTATAAAAAGAGAATCTGGTCAGAGGTTCACCAATCTGCAAAAAAAAAAACAAAAAAAAAAATAATAAAAAAAAACCTGTATCTACAAATTGTGGATCAATCTCAGAATACTCACTCACTCACTTACTCCATCATTTTCTGAACTCCTTAATAATACTAGGGTTATGGGGAGACTGGAGTCTATCACTGGGCAAAGACGGGGTACACCCTAAACAGCGCGCCAGACCATCACAGGGCCATTCACACTCACACTCAGGATCAATTTGGACTGGATATCTTTGGACTCTGGGAGGAAACCAGAGTACCCAGAGGAAACCTGCGCAAGCATGGGGAGAACATGCAAATGGCATACAAAAACCCACAAGCCCAAGAGTCGAACTCAGGACCTTCTTGATGTAAAGATGACGTGCTATCCACTACGCAATACGCACTACGCACTGTGGCAGCCAAAACTCTTTAAAATAATATTTTTCAATGTAAAATTATGAACAGTTTGACTATTTCGGACGAAACTAATATGCCTTTTAAAATTTATAACAGCCAAGACTCTGGCATGGAAATCACTGCATGGGCTCAGAAAGACTTCCAGAAATCACTGTCTGTGTGCACAGTTCACTGTGCCCTCCACAATGCAGGTTAAAGATCCATCATGCAAAGAAGAAGCAATATGTGAAAATAATCCAGAAACTCTATATATATATATATACACACACACATATATGATAAAGTATTTAAAATCTTTACAATTTCACATTGAGAAACATTATTGATTTTTTTTTTTTTTTGACCTCCCCCAATTTTAGTGGTATATAGTTCTCACCCGTCCGTCAAGTATTGCCCCCCTATCACATACAACCATCAAGTACGTAAGCCCCGTCCGCGACATGCAATGCTGCCAACTGCCTCTTTATGAACTGCTGCACATGCACATTTGGCGGCCTAACACATCTGGCAGGAAAGCGATATCCATCCCTTTTGTACAAATGGGCTCACAGATCCCCATGGATTGGCTAGTCAAGTCAAGTCAAGTCAGTTTTATTTGTATAGTGCTTTTTACAATTGACATTGTCATAAAGCAGCTTTACATAGTAAAATTAAATTAGGGAGGAATCTAAAAATTTTCTCTACAACCCCCTACACATCCGTAATGAGCAAGCCTGCGGCGACAGTGGCAAGGAAAAACTGGTGATCGCTGTGAGTGATAGGGACGTGTATGCCATCCCTCCTCCAGTGAGAGCTTAGCCAATTAGCTCCCATGGACTCCCGGTTGTGGATGGATGCAGCATCAACCTGGATTCCAACTTGTGATTTCCAAGCTGAGAGTCACACACCTTGATGATGCGCTACTCTGAAGCTTTATTTTTAAATTGTTGCATAATTTGTAGACACATATTTCTGCCGACTGGTCAACCTCTGCTCTGCTGCTTTTTTTGTACCCAATCATGCTACTGACCTGTTGCCAGTTAAACAAATTAGATGCCATATGTTGCTCCAGCTGTTTCTTTTTAGTACCACTTACTTTTCCCGCTACGATGATATGCACTCCTCGCTAGAATAAGCAATCTTTACCACTGAATATACAATACCACCCTCTTTATGACATATTCATGTTAATTATGTATTCAACTGCCTAGAGTAATATGCTTTCAGTAACTGGTACAAACAGATCTTCAGTGTTTGCTACTTCACTTGGACACCAGCTGTGAAAAAGGAATTGTCAATGGATTCTAATCCATTACTTCAATGTGAAGCTCCTGTTAACATTATTACTTTAGCAGCACAGAGAGACGCTAGCAGTCAGAATGAAATAGAATTGGATTGACAGCTGTTAAGAGGATGGCTTCGCCTAGATTCATAGCTGCAGAATGATATTATGTGTGTGTCTTATTAGTGACTACACCACAGCGCTGCCAGGTGCTTGAATTTTAAAGACGTGATTAATTTTCTATAACTGCACAGCGCTAGCAATAATTGCGGCTGTACCATAAATGATAGGTTTCTAATATTGAGCTTGTTCTAACACGTCATCATTTCTATGGTAACAGCTCATTCACTGGAATTGATGTGGCAGATGCTTAAGATAACCTAAGCCTAATATGTGGGTTTAAAAATTAGTTAGTAGTTTAAAACCAGTTATTAAAAAAGAAAAAAGAAACCCCAAACAATTGTTTTTTATTTAGCGTGCCTTTAGTGACAGCGCTTTGTAACAGTCAGCAAGTTTTCCACCATGGGACGGTCTTCAAGATAGAGGAGTTTATTATTTTTAGTTTCTTAGTAATATGACAAGCTGCGCTTTATCATCTTACAAACTACAACGGAGAGAAAGTCATTAAAGGTTGAAACAGCTGTTTATAGCTGCTATTACACAAAAGATAACAGGAACTGTGTTGCATTAAACAGAATTAATAACATTAAATCTAACAATAAATGTTTTTTAAAAATGCTTCATATATTGTCTCTAAAGTGGTGCAAAAGTGGTGCAACAGTTTTCAGTTTTCAAAGATTGCAGGTTCAAATCTTTGACGAGAGCCCAATAGAGCTAATTGATAGTTCTGAGGAAGGGAGGGAGGGAGGAAGGGATAGCATACATGCCCGTCCCTGTCATTCACAGTGATGCCGGTCATGCCGGTCGGTTCATGCTTAAAAAGGAGGTCAGATATAGCTTCCCTTCAAGGGAGTTTCACAACTCCTGACATTGTATCAGTAGCAATTTCAGAGGAAATATATAATGACATTTGCCCTCCCTGGTGAGCAGCTGCTAAAAGATAAGGGAAGAGATGTCCAATGGGTAGGAGTTGGCCGGGAGTAAACAGGGGGAAAAATGAAACAAAAAAAAGGCAAAAAAAGGCAAAAAAAGGGTGGTGGGGGCATAAATAAAAACTTAAAATAGCAATTGTTGACAAATCACTGAGGTATAAGAAAAATAACACACTTTGAACCCTAACCCTAACCCTAACTATTGGAGTAAAGGGGAAAAAAGGGCTAAACAACACAACTTATTTTCATAAGCCTGGAGGAAGAATGAGACAGGTGAATGAATGAGTAAGTGAAGGGGAAGATGATTAAATAAGAGATGGGCCACTATAAATAGGCTACACAATCAAGACAGACATGAACAGAAAACTGAGCCTGAGAGACAGACAGCATACCCTTTTCCTTTTGCGGAACTGTGGATGTTTCTGGCCATCCTGAGCTTTGCCGAGCAGGTCAGGGAACACTAGAGGCTTGAGGGAACGTGATCGTGGCGTACGTGGGTAACGAAACGGGTCCATCATACGAAAATCCCTCCCGTAACGTACAGAACAGAGAGAACGGGAGCGCAGGCGTCCCGCTGAGTGCAGACTGTTTACCCCGATCATGACAGAAACAGGTTAAAGGGAGCTAAACGGCCAATCCTGAGGAATTACACAGTGAGGCCAAGGTCTCATCTGGCAGTGTTGGTCCAATCTTGTAATGGCTTTTTCCAGGTTGGAAGGAAATTGAACTGACCAAAGTCTCGAAAAAATATCAAGAGAATATCTACTCCAAGATGAAGCTTAGAGTAGGAAAAAAAGCTTCAGGAAGTGAACCTTCAGAGGATTAAAACAAATAATAATAATAAAATCCCAACCCAAATAAATCCCTTAAAATGTGGTTATAGGTGACTGTTCAGTTTTACTTCAGTTTTTCTTTCCAAAAAAATGGAGGTCTTGATGTAGTCGGGTTATAATCCAGATTCATGTGGTTCATCTCAACTTAGCTCTTGTTTTCATCTTAAACGTTTGTCACTAATGTGATAAAGTGAATTCCAAACGCAGGTGGAATCAAATGATGAACAGTCCAGTGGACCCATAGCTACTTCAAACAAAACTCAACTGAAAATGATGCAACAAAGATGGAGATATTCTTTCAAACCCCAAGAAAAGAGAATGAAGATGTCAGAAGATCTGATCTCCGTAGCAAAGCTGGCAATCTCCAAGATATATCGAGCACTCAAAACAAGGTAGCAAACAATCCGATTCTCATGTCAAAAACAAGAAACTGGTGATATAACAGGAGGTAAAAAGCCATGCATGCACACACACAGATGGCAAAGGATACTTGCAGAAGTCTGAAGGCACAGCCAGAATCCAACAGATGGATGCAACGGGTGGAAACGCAAGTGAGCACACACCCACGCGTACACAAAAACACACTGTACAGAGGTGGATGTGACTTAAGTGTCTTCCAGCAAACAAGCAGCGCATCCAAATCAACCCAAAAACTGAAGTGTATCAAACCAAACAACTAAAATATGACCCAGAAATAGCTGTCACATAATCAGGATATTGTAAAAAAAATAAAATAAAAAAATAAGGAAAAAAAAAAATCACTCAGCCTCATTACAATTTTTTTAAACACAGTCTTGGGCTCCTCTCCTTCGCTCCACTCGGCAAGAAGCACTGAACAGACCTTAGGCTTTACAAGATGTGTCGCTTGTTCATTCGCTTTCTCCATACACATTTATAGCTTCAAGCCTTTTCCCCCCTCTTTGCTGTTTCCCTTTTGGTGTACCGATGCCCTTCAGAAGCAAAAAGATGGTTCTTCATAATCCCTCCTTTACTCCATTTTAATAAGGTGTTCAAGCTCAAACCTTAAAATGAGCCTTTCTATTACAGTCCGCTGACGGTGGTTGATCGAAAGTGGTCGGGTCTTGAGGAGACCTGATTGAGGCTGCGAGTTCCTCTCCACCCTCCCCTCACCTCTCTCTCTCTCTCTGAATGCATATCTCCCTCCCTCGGCACTCAGCTACTGCGGAGCCAATCGTAGCCGTCCAACTTGTCTCTACACTCAGACGTGTGCGCGCGCAGACACACACACACACACACACACACACACACACACACACACACACACACACACACACACACACACACACAGCCCCGCGCTCTGAATACTGATTAACATTCTGCACTAGTTCTCTATCAAAGCTATGTGTGAAAAAGACAGAAAAAGGGAGAAAAATGATTAGCACTGACCAGACTCAGAAAAATCATCACAAGTGGGAATGTGTGAAAAACAAAATGCATTTTACAGTATAAAGCTATTAATCCAAAAGCAGAAAATGACTACAGGCTAACTCTAAGCAGTGCACTGGCACCACTATGAAATACTAATTTAGAACATATTATTTAGCATATATTATACATTATAGAACAAATGCCACACACTAGGATACACACAACAGCAAATAAAATCAATACTATGGTTAGAAAATGTACGAAAAAATAATGCATATGGATTTATGTAGTAACAAGATGAACAATATTTGTTATTAGATTCCTGCAACCAGCTTTACACCAGCAGGATCTAACAAATGCAGGCATGACCGCACTGACAATTTGTGTCCATGTGTCTAAGCAAACACATGTCCCAGGCTATCATAGCATGTTACTTTTTTTTTTTTAAAACATCATTTACGTTTACTTACCCAGAGTAACCTAACAATTCCTTTCATAGAGCAACTCATGCACAGTATGTTGGGCCTGTCTGCTATCAGAGTGAAATATGATTTACTGCACTTATTATCCAACCGCCTACAGCCAGACGGTTGATCAAATTTTACATACACAACTGCCAGTCATCTTAAACAAAAAAATCCTCACCCATGTTTCTTTCTTTGTGACACTGCTAAAAAAATCAGAACAGTTGAACGACAGCTTCAAATAACCATCTATAAATATCCGGGTCATCTGAAGATATAACAGTTATTCCACAAAATCAAGTCATACATAAGCTGACAGCTGCTGAGGTGCACAGATACAGCAAAATAGATTAATAATTAATGAATATATCCATAGCCACAGGATTGTGGAAAATATACCATGTTTACATTTTTAATTATATCCATATATATTCTTTTATAATAATTCAAGTGAAATTCTCCTGTAACATATGAACATATGCATATTTTCACTATCTAAAAATATTGTCATTATCTACATTTTCAAAGTTGCAGCCTGCTAAAATCTGTTTGATAGCTTGCATTAGCCATTTTAAAGGCTGCGGTTTCATTCTCGCAGTTACGTGAAATCGCAAGACTTGAATTCGTCAGGTCATATAAGGCAAAACTAACAGTGTACAGGTATTAAAATAACAAATCAGACATACACTAGTGAACTTCTGAATATAATAAAACTAAGCACAAACACAAATCATATGTACTTCTGTAGACATTATATTAAAACAAATGTGAGCTCGTATATATGAAAGAAAAGAATCCCGCACCATGTATTCATATGCAAAATAGTTTTGTATTACATAGAAAAACATGGGGTAATCATGTGACTTTTCACTGCTACATTGTAATTATGCCCCCCTGTGTGCGGCGTTATTGGTTGTTTTGTATTTTCTATACAAAAAAGGGTTCATATGGTTCAGCGTGTATTAATATAAACAGACAAACTACGTATGCAAGCTTTTTAATAAAGGAAAAGACAGCACTTGTTGAAAGTTAAGCTCAATCTAAACGTAATATAAAAATCTGTCAATGTGCAAAATTATAAAGTCAAAGTTGCTATTTTAACAATTTTATTTGTGATTATTTTAAAAACTGAGTCATAGAATAATGATGTCATCAAGGCCCAAGTTAATATGGAGGAGTGTGGCTTTACTATATTACTAGTTTCCCACTGTACAGGAAATGATTTTAAAGTAAACCTTTTGACACCTCCAACACAATTCTGTAAATAAACAGAATGTTTGAACAGAATCATTAAAAAAGAAGCTATTGGCCTAAAATCTTGCTCACAGAAAGAAAATAATCTGGGGATTTGAACAGTTAACTTTTAACAAATGCTGTCTTTACCTTTAATTTTGGGATTTGTTTCCTTTTAAGGAAAAATATGTTCTTATCATCAAATACTTTTATTCCAAATTATCTTAACTTTTTAGACATTTTTGGAGTTTTGTTTCTAAGTCAAGAATTTATTTTATCTTCTGTTGGTTTGGCAAATTGGTCCGTCAGTTTCTTTTTCTGTACTCATGGTGCTAGAACTCATATCTTAGTAGCAAACAAGCCAATCAGAGTGCATGACTGCTCATATTCAGTGGGTGATGATATAATTAAAATATACATTGACTAAACACCCTTTTCTTTAGAAACATTTGTTCATGCGTGTAATTGTCCAATCAGTCAAACATATGGTAAGCAGCACCACTCATGAAAATCGTGCTGAAAAAGTTCACAAACGTCAGGGAATGTTCACACATAAATCAATCATACAAACAAGTAGAAGAGCAGAGAAGAGGAAACACACCAAATCTCAAGGTGGATGGGATACAGCAATTCACTGAAACTGTAGAACTCGAGGGAAAAAAAATAATTTAAAAAACCCTGCTTGGTCTGGTTCTTGTCCTTGAGCCATGCCATTACTATAATCAAAGATCAATGTAGGTGTTTAGTAACTCCACTTCATGCTAAATAGCATCATATACTTTACTGCTGCTTATTATTTTCCTATAATAGCACGACCCCAAGTGTTTTTAAGTCATTCCATTTAGGAAGGATCTCAAGTAAATAAGGGGCCCAAATAATCCTCATTATCTGTTTGGACACTTCTGAACATAATGCCATATTTCAGGAAGCAATTACCATTTACACCAATTACTAATGTTGTGGCAACAAAACAACTTGAGTACAGATTTTTACAGGGAAACTAATTCTCTAACCTCACTGATGCTGTGGTGTTTTGTGTTTCAAAGATGACTTCTTTCAGTGGCAAAAATGTGTGTGAGTAAGTGCAAGTGAGTGAGACAGCAGGAGTAGGAGGAAAAGTAAGAACTGTTGTTAAAGAGAGCAGAGAGAAAAGAGATAGAGATGGCTAGAGTAGGAGGAAATGAAGTGAGAACTGCTGTTGTGGGTTAAAAAGTGATCGCTGGAGGGGGAAAAGAGACTTGGAGTGAGAGTGAGAGAAAGTGAGAGTGTGTGTGTGAGACAGAGAGAGAGAGAGAGAGAGAGAGAGAGAGAGAGAGAGAGAGAGAGAGAGCAGTATGGTTTTTACATTTTTTTCTGTATGTGATAACATCATACCATTCATCTCTAATTTATTATGTTTTCGTCCATTTCCATTTTAGAGCCAGTAATTTTCATTCCAGCGCTGCCAATCCTCAAAATATTCCACATCAAAGTACCACCCACCTACACCATGTACAGTATGTGACTTCAGCACCATGGCCAGCACTCCAAAACAAAACAATACCAAAAAAAAAGGAGAAAAAAACAAGAAAAAAAAAAGAACAGAATAAGGTTATATAAAGAACTCATTCATTTGCTGAAGTGCTTTATCCCACTATGGTCATGGGGAGGCTGGAGCCTATCTCAGCCATCTTTAGTCAAAGGTGATGTACACCCTGAATATTTTGCTAGTCCACGGGTAGCCAGCAAGCATACATACACACACACACACACACACACACACACACACGCGCACATGTGCGCGCACACCTAGGGGCATTTTGGAACAGCCAGTCAGCCTAATGTGCATGTCTTTGGACTGTGAGAGAAAACTGAATCATCTGGAATAAAACACTCATGAGCACAATGAGAACATGCAAAGTCCACAGAGAAACACCCTCAGCAAGCATGGGACTTGAACCCAGGATCTGTCTGCTGTGAGGTGGACATGATAACCTCTGTGCCCCTTTACCACCCTTAAAGAAGTCATGAAAAATGTAAAAAAATGGACATTAGTGTTATATTTTTATCTTCACTGAGGTAGCAAATGCAGATTAAAGGGGGCAGCTCACCCTTCCCAGAATCCTCTATGCCATACCGAGGCTCCATTTTCAGTGCCACAAAAATCTGCAAGAATTTTGTCTATATCTTAGGCCACGGGTGTGAAACTCCTTTTCACTGAGCGCCACATCACTAAATTCTAGGTCATCAAGGGGTGAATAATTATTGACCATCTATCCAGAAATAACATGAAATTAAATCTGCATCGCAAAACATTAGTCTAAAAAGTCCTCTTTTCCTTTATTCACTTTTCTTTTCTAAAAACAGTCATCTTTTTTTGAGTCATGAATGGCTAGCTGTTCACTTGAAATTGGTTGGCCACACCTAGTGGATGAATTATGAATTAGTTTCATGGTAATGATGCAATGATGATAAGATAATCATATAC
>JAOUQZ010000051.1:6003580-6027467 GCA_028564935.1 Neosilurus hyrtlii | reverse complement strand
AAAAAAAAAAAAAAAAAAAAAAAACCCCCCCCCCCCCCCCCCCCACACACACACACAAACAAGTTTGTTTCTTTATATTGCTACACAGGATTTTTATTTTTCCATGTTTGACTTTACGAGGAAAATCTACAGTAGGAAAATAAAGGGCAGACACACATCAGGTGTCATGCAGTGTCACATTGAGCAACAAGTACAGAAGAGAATAAAATCCATGCTGATCTGAGAAAAGAGGGTCAATTACTTTCGCAACCCAGTGCAGACAATACAAGTTTTCCTCATATTTCAGCAGCAATCAATAAAAGATCTGAGGCACCCGAGGTTTTCTAAATGTGAGAAAAGAAAAGAAAAAAACAACCCCCCCCCCCCCCAATACCATGGCCCACCAACAACCAACCAGTCACCAGATGCACAAAAAAATAGCTTTCGCTAACCTCCAATAAATTTCTGACTACACAGAGAGAAAGCATTAAACTTTGAAGAAGTACTCAAGCACAAAGAACAACTGACAAAGACGGGGTCAAAGGGAACTGGTTCCTGCATCAGTCGCGAGTGTACATGCAGTAACTTGCCTTTCATTCTCGGGGGAAAAAAAGGCTGTGTTTTGAACAAGTTGCAAAACGCAGTCGGCCCAGTTTTTCACACTGTGTGAAAAGGATGAAGTGGAGAGGATAAGGGTATAAGTGTAATCTTGTGAAAGAGCAACATGAAAATAATAGAGCTGTACCATACAGAAACACAAAAACAGACCTGTTTAACCTGGTGTACTAATCGCTCCTGGCATGCTGCTTTTTAAGATTGGGTTTTATTCATTCTAAAGATTTGTATACAGTATATACATGCACTTTGACCACTTTGCTATATAAACACAAAGATCATTAAGAAAACATGTTGCTTAAGTTATATCAGGAATTTAATTCTTAACGCTCTGTTGCACGCACTGGCACAGAACCAAAATTTCTCCACTAAGTTTTACTGAAGTCCTTCACAAGAAATGCCACAAGACCTGCAGAGCAATGAAGCTTAAAGTAACAATGACAAACAATAGAATTATGCAAAATGTCTAAGGCTGCAATATGAAAGTTTCTGCTCATAGAGGATGCTCTAAGAAATAAACGTACCAAACTGTACTATGATGTATTTGACTATATGTACACAGTAAGTATATTCACCTTTCTAAGGTAAAATTCACATACCTAAGAGACAAGAGCTGTACCCTTAGTTACAGCACCCCAGTGAGAAGACAACACACTTCTTAAGCATGAAAGCTGCGTCTGGGGCTTTTGGGCAGATTAAAAGGAAAAAGGAAAAAAAAAACAGCACACAAACACATTGATATCTATGAACACAAACATACAAGAATGTGCAGAGATAACTGGTACCTACACTCTTCCAGTCCCGGTCTGTACATAGTGTTATCTGTCATCTTATCTTAGCCATAAACACACACACGCACGTGCATGCACTCATGCTCCTATCTATTTGGACTGACAAAACCTGATTAAAGCACTAACACAGTTTTCTAAAACAAATTTTAAAATAATAATAAATCTGCTACAAGAGGGCACTGACATTGAACAGTTGTGTAAATTCATATTACGGTTATAGGTGGCATTGTTGTTCCTGCCCCCCATTTTCTTCCCTAATTTTAGTTGTATCCAGTTCCCACCTGTCAATTAATGCCTTCCCTATTACACGACCATCATCAACTAGGGAGGGGCGTAAGCATGCACATGCCCCCTCTGTGACATGCAGTGCTGCCACCCGCCTCTTTACGAACTGCTGAACATTTGCATTTGTAATCGGTCTAATGCACAGACGCACATGATTGGCTGATGATCGCTGTGAGTGACAGGGAAGTGAGTTCTCAATTAGCTCCCATGTTTTCCTGGTCATGGTTGGCTGTGGCAGGTGACATTAATTTTACCACACACTGAGGCTACCAATGATAACTAACAGTACTTAACTGGTTGTTTAGTGTTGTTCTGTTTTAGTCATGCATTTTGAAAACACACACACACACACACACACACACACACACACACACACACACACACACACACACACACACAAAGTAGGCCCAGTAGACTTCTACTACTCACCTGAGAACAGTACAAACACTACCCCACTGTATTACATAATCTCAATATCTCTCTCTCTCTCGTTCTCTTTCTCTCTTTTAGAGCATGCTACTGAATAACACCAAGTTGGGAAGTTTTACTTATTATAAATGTATCTCCTGTGTTTTTTCTCTCCCTCCTTCCTTCTTCCTCGCGTACGCAATCACACCTCCACAGCCCAGCAAAACACCATGCATCTCCCACAGCTCATTAATCTTTCTCATCCTTGTCCTCTATCCATCCCTCTGCCCCTCTTTCTCTTTTCTCTTTCTCTCACTGTCTCTAAACTGGACTCCAGATGGGTGTCACCTGTCTTTCAGACATTTATCTCTCATGCTGCTGTTTGTAAGAACAAAATATCATGAACAATTTTAAGAAAGCCACATAGCAAAACGACGCTGAGAAAAGCAAGGATCTGAAACCTGAAGCAGTTCCTCTTGTCCATGATGCAGAGCAATGTAATTGTACAGTTAAGCTCTTGTTGATGACCTTGGTCTAATTTAGATGATTTATGATGCACAATAGAAATTCTCTCAAAAGGGCAAAAACATTTTCTTTTTATGGCTCAGTCTACTCAAGTCATCCTCGCAGTTTATTGTTAACACCAAGCAGGAATCTCGAGGTGCCTGACCTCCCAATTTAATTTGATTCGGGGGCTAAGACGTCATTATATAACGAGGAGCTGAGTTACCCTTCAGTATGACCACTTGCTGTGCTAAAAATTGCACCACTGTGCCGCCCACAATGCTTATATTTAATCTAAAATAATAAATAAATAAATACCACTGACAGAAAGAAAAAAAAAAAAATACCAGACTGTCGAGAGAGTCAGTATGAACCATTTGACGCATTTATACATGATCATGATGCATATAAGAAGCACTTGTTCCATCACTAATACAGAACATTCAGTTCCAGACTATAATGTTGGTTGGCATGGTGGCATAGTGCACGGCGTAGTGCCCGTCCGGCTCTCAGCAAGAAGGTCCTGGGTTTGAGTCCTGGGCTCAGGCGTTTCTCTGTGGAGTTTGAATGTCTTCCCATGTTTCATAGCGGTACTCTGGTTTCCTCCCACAGGAAACCCACATAAGCACGGGAAAAACAGGCAAACGCCACAAAGAAACATCCAAGCTCAGGCCTGGAACCCAGTACCTTCAGGACGTGCTACACACTACGCCATCATGCCGCCCTATTCAATATCAATTAGCTTAGCATTAGCTCTCACGTTTCACTTAGGGGAGTTCAACATAACCTTTAACCCTTTAAAGGCCACACCAAGAAAAACAGCAATGGCATTTATAATTTATTTCTATAAGTTTTGGAAACAATAACAATAACGTTTATGTTTTTTTTTTTCCAAAACAACCCACCCTATTTTTTTATTTTTATTTTTTTACATACACACCTCTACCAAATGGTTGAGATTAGTTAAAAAAAAGAAAAAGAAATAAAAAATAATAATAATTGAAGTGTCCTACCAAATATTTACAGAGAATATTAAAGGGCTAAGCTTAACAGAAACAGTCATTTGATTTATATCATGATATACTGAGATCAAATGATATGATAAGATTTTTTTTCTTCATATTGACCAACCCTATGTTTACATGTTGCAAAGAACGCACAAAGACCATCCACTAAACAAAAAAAAAAAAAGAAATAAAAGAACTGTCCATTCAGCAGCATCGTTGTACCAATATAATTTCACCCCTGCTTTATGTTTACAGCATATATTCGAAAAGTGCAGGTTATAAGAGTAATGACTTCCCCATGTACTCCATTGCTCTGCAAGAAAGTTCTGCTTAGCACAGCTGAATGACACTGTAATGGTGACAGCTCAACACTGCTGAATCTAATTTCATCGCATGTGTTGTCCAAAGTGATGAGCAACAAAGCGATAAGCACAAGACGCTGCTGGAGGGCAGTCAGAGAACCTTCAGTCACGTTTACTGCCAAAGCCAGAAGTGGATACCTCAGTCTCAAACAACACTGGAATGAATAAACCATTTAGGTCAACAGGTTCGGATGGGTTAGTGCTTCAATCAGTTCGAATGAAACATTGATGTTTGATTTTCAATTAGATAGATGAGGCAGATGGCTACAAGACCAAGAGCTCCTGCTGATCACTGCAGTAGGAGTGACAGTACAGGAGCCGTTTAATAGGGCGAAAAGTGCAAAGGTAAGCAAAAGGAGAGAGAGAGAGAGAGAGAGAGAGAGAGAGAGAGAGAGAGAGAATAAGGACAAATGTTTGCTAGGGCGGACGCCTGTAACCTTAGTGTCTATCAGCAAGGAGTTGACTGACTACAATCCTCAAGGCCTTTAGAGTAATGGAGACAAAAGAGTCATCCTGCAGGTGTGAACCATGGTCAGTTATCCCTTCATATCTCTTAACCCGCAACTAAACCTGTCTTTCTACCATTCACTGTCTATCTCTGTCTGCTTCTGTTCATTCGGAAATAAATGTCATCCTCCTGTGTGTGTTTCCGATGGCACCGTAGCTTGTATTCTGTCCCGGCTACCAGCCAAGGCAATTTATCACCTGCCTAGGGAATAAAATCCAGGAAACAGAGAGTGTAAGAAAATAAACAAGCAATCTCGTGACCGAAACAAGGTTCACTATAGTACAAAAGTAAAGACGCCTTCTGGATCTTCCGCCTTACTGTCAGTGAGACAATGGCTTTAATCGCTGTTGCTAGTGGGGTGGGGTGGACTGGGAGAAATATTATTAAAGACATAAGACAAAGTGTCTGCATTTAAAAATAATTTTATTAAAAGTGGGCAATTGAAATAAACTGTATTATATAGACCATATTATTAAAAGATTTCACTGAGAAAAGTAATTAAAACGAAACCTCCCTTTATTTCCCTTTAAAGCTGACTCACACATAAGAGACATAGCCGAAATAGTGCAACGTTGTTTTCGGTTGGTTTTGACCAAAATTACCGCCATTATGCTTGAAATTAGAGGTCTCTTCAAAGCGTGTGTCCAAAAGTTTTTACCAAGGCCGCGAATGGGAATCATTTACCTTGAATTCGACCGACTATTTCCAAAAATATTCCAAGTTCAAATCGATTCAATTCCCTTCTAAATAAAATTCTTTTGTACTTTTGGACAAGATCGCTTACGCTTGAGTCAGCTGTTAGTAACACTTTATTGTGGTCATAGGTGCAGTGGAATAAAAGGATATCAAAAAACACAAAGAAGCAAATATTAAACCAGTTGTCCAATCAGCTATCTGCCATTATCCATAACCCTGAAACACTGCGTTTGGCATCTGACCTGATTTGACATCCTTGTCAGATACACTGATGTATTTTATGAGTGTAATGTTGACTGACATGACCTACATCCCACATGTGAACACAGCACATTAAAATAACACTGCCATCTTGCATGAAAATGTTCAAATCATTTGGTAACAGAAGTTTGCAGACAGCACACTGGCTACTAAAATGATGTTAGTGCATCTCTGAGGATCTCTGGGCAAGGACACAGACAGGAAATCAGAATCTGCAGAATGTAATGTACACTGGCATTAGGTTACATACACTAATTATCCATAACATTAACAGCACCTCACTGGTCTGTGGCTAGGCAGCGCCATACACAGCAAATTGCAACACACTATATATTGAGTGCAGTGGTGGCCAGGTGGTAGGGTGCTGGCTCACTGATCCAGTAGTCGGCGGTTCAAGCCCCAGTATCACTGAGTTGCCCCCCCCCAATGCAGCTAATTGGGTTATCAAAGGCCAGCCATGTCTCTCACTGTCTGTGGTGAGAGGCATGTAAAAGAACCATTGCTGACATTCATAAAGGCCATTGGGAAATGGCCTGGCAAGCTGTCCAGAGAGTACTCTGCCCTCGCCCAGAGTTGGCTGAGATGGGCACCAGCCTACTGGCGACCCTAATTAGGATTAAGTGGTTCAGAAATTGAATGAATGAATGTATATACTGACACTGTTAATTCACCCATGACACTCTTGCCAGTTCACTGGTTGTACTTCTTTGAACCACACTAGGTTGGGTTGGTACATACCACTCTATACTAGAAACACCCCTCAAGACCTGCAGTTTTCAAGATAAATAGTCCCAGCCTTTTAGCCATTACAATGTGGTCCTTGTAAGTCACTCAGATCCTTATGCTTGCTCATTTTTTCAGTGTCCAACACATCACCTTCACAAACTACCTGTTTACTTTCTGACTGAATACATTCCACTCTTTGGCAGGTGCACTGATGGATATAATCAATGTTATTATCATCTTTACTGTAAGTGGTCATAATGTTGTTAAAGTTATGGCTAATGTTGTAATGTCTATGGCTGGCATGTCCACCTCACAGCCAGGAGGTTGAAATCCAGGGATTGATGGGGGCTTTTCTGTGTGAAGTTTGCACGTTCTCCCTGTGCTTTTTTCCCCCGGGTACTCTGGTTCCCTCCGAAGTCCCTAAACATGCACATTAGGATAACTGGCTGTTCCAAGTTGCCACTACCCTAGGTGAGGATGTAAGTTTGTATGTGTTGGCACTGCAATCGTCTGGAGAGCTGTCCAAAGCGTACCCCCCCCCCACGCCCAATGTCGGCTGAGATAGGTTCGAGCCTCCCCACAACCCTAGTAGGATAAAGCATTTCGCCAAGTGAATGAATGAATGAATGAATGGCTGATTTGTGTATAAATTAAATATTTATACACAGCTTAATGAAATGCTAGCAAGACCTCTCCATCAGCGGCCCCTTAAATCAACCCATTAAGAGTGGCGTAAAATCAGATCCCATTTATCTAGTAAACGTTTTAATGGGCAACAGTTTAACTGGTCAGTGCCCCGGCGATACTTGCAATAGAAAGCAACCTGTGACTAAATTTATAGCAATTCTGATATTATATCATCACGTGTCCTAGAGCTTATAGGTATTCAACTGGAGCAGTAATGTTCTCCTGGTTTGGTGTGTAGATTTTCAACTGTGTTCAGTGTTAATAAAGCTATTGGGGACGATCCACAACAGAATTTCTAGACGAAATGCAACCCGTTTTTCCAGCAATGTTTGAAGTCATTTTTATTGATTTATTTTTTTAAATACCAGCAATCATCTGTGCATTCAAATCACAATGGGTTTGTCATTATTACTATGTGGAAACATGTGGCTGAACACTGCACAGGTCATAAAGAACCAAGTCTGTACCTTCCTTTAACAAAATCACTTTGCATTATTACCTTTTAGGTTACATTTCACCTCAAGGCATGCGGTCAACAATACAATTCACTTTTAAAACATCGGACAGATCTTCCACTATGCAACATTAAAATGAGCTAAACTCTCAACTAAATAAGCTTAAAATGACTTCCCCAACAAGCCAACAAACACAAAGGTTGTATGAGTTCTGTGTTTCTGACTATACCATTATCAACTTGTAGGCTTTATTAACCAAGATGCCCAAATCCCTGTCAATGGTGCTTATTTAGAGATGAAGGATGCCACTGAAGGAATGCAGCAGACATGACCTCCATGTCTCATTCAACTGGTGGGACATAAATGCACTAGAAACGCACTCCATAAAACTTGTCCGGCAATTATTTCACCATGATAATAAGAGTCATGATCAGAAAGACCTTTTAATCATGCCTAGGGAGGGGTATACAGCTGATTTATTTATTTACTGACCTTTATAAACAGCAGGCTAGAGCACATGAAAGCTTTATCTGCATACCCAAACTGGACCAGAACTGTCCCGAAGCATTGATCTTAATCAGAAGATGATGTGATTTTCATTAACAAATGGCATGTCTTTCGAATCCAGGCTTTCTGAGACGGTCATGACAACACGCATTGCTGATCGGATGCCTTATGGGCATTAAATCGGGTTCCTTACCGGCGCACGGAGTTGGAAGGTGTTTATGAAGCTTGCGTCCTTGGCATGAGTGCGTGTGCGGAATGCGGGAATGCGTAAAGCCGGGGAACGCCACTGCAGTCCGCATCGGTCGGGCAGCTTTCTGCCTCTCTCTCTCTCTCTTCTGTGTGTGTCTCCTCGCAGGCAGGTGGCTGACTCTTGTCCTCCGTTATTTCTGCGTTCCAGCGCCGGTGTCAGCAGGACCGGCGGTGCTGAATCGGCGCGGCTGCATGCTTTATTTCTCACTTGTTCCGGAGAAGAATGAGGCTCCCTGTGTAACTCCAGACAAATAGATAAACCACGCCGCAAAACACTCTCGCCCTACCCGGCCTGTAGCACCAGGAGCATGCGCAGTGCGCTCTCAGGGATTAGAAGCAAACGTCTGCAGGTGGGACAAGTTTTGCAGGTGGCGTGTCAAAGTTCCTGTAAGGCATCCTGCCTAGCCCTACTGCTTAAGATCCTCCACCCTGTCAGCTTTACCTTTAACATACCTGCCTCAGGTACTGAGGTGTAGAACTGTAAGTCCTTCATCCTTTAAAGGACCCTGGATTAGGGATGGGCATTATTCAGTGATTCATTCATCTTCAGGAACTGCTTTATCCTGGAAAGGGTCCTGGTGTAGCCACAGTCTGCCTGGGGACACCAGCCCACTGCAGGGAAGCATGTACAAGGTCACTTTCACACCTCACAGACAGTAACTTAGCTTGTGGTTGAACTAGGGACCCTGGAGCTATGAGGCAGCAATGCTACTGCAGCACTGAGCCAAAAGTATTGCAAATAGATCTTACCTCAAATTAAAAATAGATATTACTACACTTACAAAAATACAGGGAAAATGACGCATGACAATATGCAGTTTTGTTCTCTATAGGACTCAGAAGAAGTGATTTGTTTAGGACCTTAAAAATCTTAGTCAAGCTTTTTGTCATCCTAACTCTATACAAGCAAAAGAACCCTTAAATGTTCTAGATTCAGCTTTTCTTTCTGGTGAACCCTTGTTAGTCAGCTAAGCAGCCCATAAATACAATATTTAAAAAATAGCTTTACAATGGGCGTGACACAAAGGTGTAGTGGTTAGTATGTCCACCTTACAGCAAGAAGGTCCTGGGTTCAATTCTTGGACTCGTAAAGGCATTTCTGTGCGGAGTTTGCATGTTCTCTCTGCATTTGCATGGGTTTCCTCTGGGTGTGCTGGTTTCCTCCTACAGTCCAAAGGCATGCACTAGGCTAATAGGTGTAGGTGTAACTGGTTGTGGGTCCATATATGTGTGTATGTGCTGGCCCTGTGCTAGCCTGCTGAGCTGTCCAGGGTGTACTCTGCCCTCACCCAGAGTTGTGACCCTAATAAGTTTTAATCGGTTCAGAAAATATATGAATAAACGAATGACATGATGTAATAATTTACAATGGAACAGGAGAAGAGAGTCAAATAAGTGGTTAAATATAAATCATTGTTACTGTACAGTAATTGCCTTTGAGAATGTGATACTAGAGTTTGTTGACAAGCTTTATGAATAGAACATTATACAAATAGTAGGTAGAAGTATGAATAAAATGCACAGTATGCTAACACAAACAAACAAACAAACAAACAACCCACATGGTCCACATACTGTCTCCTTCTACGCTGTTTATAGACATAATAACTATTACTCAGCAATAATGCTGAATATAAAAACCAAAGCTGACACACCTAATCCAGTTGATCTAGATATTAAATCGGTGGATAAGGTGTGCTACATCACTTCACTGCCAAATTCTGGTCTTGAAGATCTAAGAAAGCTGGTTGTGAAGTTTGTCATTGTTGTTTAGTGCAAATTAAACCAACATACTCAGATGCTCTCACAACTTACAGAAAGGGCAATCATTTAGATTTTACTTATAAAGTAAACCTTTAAAATTTTAATACTGCTCAAAGGTTAATCCAGATTAAGCCAATTTCTGGTGAACGCATTATTATTTATAAAGGAAAGTCACAGCACTGACTGTAGGGTTAGTAAAATTATGGTTAAAGAATTGTGGTGTCATCACATTTTTTTGAGATCAGCTGACTGCATCTCTTCCACTCTCAGTTCTTATCGGTGCAAAACATGCTGTCCAGGTAATTCAGATGCTCTGACACCATGTATAAAATGCACAATTTTCACATGACACTGGTATTTTAGTACATCTGCTATGAAGCAGTTTGAGCAGCCCAAGCAGTTTAAAAAAGACAAGCATATTGTGTGTGTGTGTGTGTGAGAGAGAGAGAGAGAGAGAGAGAGAGAGAGAGAGAGGGAAGGAGAGAAAGTGAGAGAAGGGCTGAATTCCAAATGGCTCCCTATTGAACCTAATATAATGCTGAAATGCTGATCAGCAGAAAAAGTGACAAAAATAGCATAGATGCCATAAGTTCAGTAGGCAGTAACTACAGCTTCGACTGACCTCTAGTGGTCACATGGTTGTACTGCGTTCTAACCCTTCTTGTATTTACACATTTTACAAACTGTCTTTGTATAATAAAATGTTAACAAAACTCATATCCACATTTCTTGAGTATTTCCCCTGTATTTCTTAAAGGTTAAGTCATGTTATTATTATTATAGTTTTTTTTTCCATCATATTTAGTATTAAAGGGAGGCACAGTGGTTATCCCAAGCACCTTACAGCACGAAGGTCCTGGGTTTGATTCCTGGGCTTGGGTGTTTCTGTGTGGAGTTTGCATGTTCTCCCAGTGCTTGTGTGGGTTTTCTCCAGTTTCCTCCCACAGTCGAAAGTCATGCACATTGGCCTGACTGGCTGATCCAAATTGCCCTAGGTGTGTGTGTGTGTGTTGGCCTGGAATGGTATGGCGAGCTGTTTGGGGGGTGCCCGGCCCTTGTCTGGTGTTGGCTGAGATGGGCACAGCCTCCTGCAACCTTAGTAAGATTAAGCTCTTGAGCAAATGACTGAATGAGTAAGTAAAAGTATTAAAGATATAATAAATAAAATAAAACTCATTTTTTGTGCAACTTTAATTTCTACTGAATGATTTCAGCACAGAGAAAATGCTGCTCATGTGCATAGACATCTAAGTTTTAGAAACACTTAAAAATGTAAAATTTGTCTCAGATATTTACTAAAAAGCAAAAGAGATCTCACTCACAACTAAATAGATGCAGTAGATCAAGATAAATCAGATTTGATATGACAGTGTACACGGCTGCAGTGCACTTCCCATAATTGCACGTGTATAAAAAGTGCTTTTGTATATATTACATTCCAATTATTGTATTTTTTTGACAGAAACAAACAAAAAAAAAAAACTTTAATAAATCTGGAATTATATATAAATTATTATACATCTGTAAACTCTTTACGACAACTAATTTTTTTCACCATAAGTTCAAGGTGTTATATGATGACTCAGTGGTTAAGCCTCTAGCTTACTGATGCAAAGTTTGGGGGATCAAGCCCCGATACCACCAAGTTGCCACTGTTGGGACCTTGAGCAAGGCCTATAACCCTCAATAGAAAAGTTGTACTAAAATGATAAATCTAAGTCGCTCAGTAGAAGGGTGTCTTCCAAATGCCATACATGTAAATGTTGTCTGCTTTAAAAGTGTGTACGAGTTAGCGTTATCCAGCGGCTTTTATTTCTGAGTTTCCATTTTGCAACCAACTGAAATTTCATGCATGACCCCTTCCCTTTAAAACCGGTATGGATCTAGGCTACTGTAGAAACACGACGGTGCAAGATGGCGGCCCCATATGGATATAAACAGTGTATTCTAAGGTTATGAACGCAACTTTTTAAAATGGTTATAGATTAATGAAAACATTTATTGATCATACACCTATTTTTTGCTAATAGATTCTCCAAAATATCATCAATGTTTACCTTTAAAGCTAATCAGGTATGCTGAGGCTGTACTGAGGCTTTAAATGGTGCCACTAGAAATAAGAAATGCTTTGGGTGTTTGGAGACATTTGTAAAAGAAACAATAGAAGGTCCATATATTCACTAACACTGGGATACAAAATTTAACTTTTTCAGTAAATTACACCATAAAATCAACAGGTCTCTGAACAGTTCCATTGAAAGAATGTAATTGTTTCCTTCAGTCTTTCAAAAAGTGCGAAATTATATGAAGCTTAACCCCCCCCCCCCCCCCCCCCCCCCCCAGCATATTAAAAAAATAAATAAACAAAAACATCAAACTGTACATTTCCCACAATTACTTATGAAAGCATGTTTGTTCCCAATTCATGCATTCGTAATTAAAACAAGTGCTCAGAGTGGAACCAGAACTTTAACACAGCATATCTGAAGAGCTAAAAGGATATCAGCAAATTGCATTCAAATCTCAAGTATAACAGACCCACTAAATATCATACGTTGTTTCTGAGAGGTAAACGTCATAAATATCGCTCTCTAATCAGTCCTGCGTGGACTGCAAAAGCAGCTGGAAGAGTCTTTGTGTTAATGCACCTTTGTATTAATGCCGTATACAGATAATAATCATAATGAAACAGGGCTGGTGGAACCCCTGTTAGAGCACAACTACTCAGTCCCTTAACTGAAATAGAGATTTCATACAAGTACATGGTCCATGTTATTGCACTGTGCCAGCACAGGGAGTCACTCCAAACATATTAAGGGTGAAGCCAGGAAGTCCTGAAAAAGAAACAGGATATCAATGTTCTGTTCTTAAGATCCGTTAATATCAGTGCTACCCTGCTCCGGGAAGACCTAGTAAGTCAAAATTTTCATCAAAATTGAGCTAGGATCATTTTTGGACTTACTAAGTTTTCATAAACTACATTCACAATTGTTAAAATATGCACAAACTTCCTAGACATCGATGAGGAAGAACCAAGTGAGTCTCACATTTGCGTACTCATGGTGGCATAGCGGTTACCACGTCCGCCTCACAGCAAGAAGGTCCTGGGTCATGTTCTCACCGTGCTTGCATGGGTTTCCTCCGGGTACTCCGGTTTCCTCCCACAGTCCAAGTCATGCGATGGCTGTTCCATGCTGCCCCTTGGTGTGAGTATAAGTGTGAATGGTTGGCTGTGTGTGTGTTGCCCTGCAATGGTCTGGCGAAGCTGTTCAGGGAGTACCCTGCCTATGCCCAGTGTCGGCTGAGATAAACTCCAGCCTCGCTGCGACCTAGTAAGTCATGAGTCACCAAAAAAGCTCTGTAAATGTAATTAGGTAAAACTAAGTAAATCTCAATGTAAAAAAAACGAACAATGGAAATATCTCCCATAAAATCAGTAATAATGCTTGAAGATGTAAATTATATATATATATATATATATATATATATATATATATATATATTTTTTTTTTTTTTTTTTTTTTTACATTACTGATCCTGCAAGGGAAATTATTGTCTCTGTATTTTACTTATCCAAAGTGAGCGCGCACACTCGGAGCAGTGGGCTGCCACACACTGATGGTGCCCGGAGACCAGGTGGAAACCATTAAGCTGCACTCAAGATCACTATTTAAATAAGTGAGGCCTAAATCCCACAGTTCAGTTTTTCCATTTTTCTTGAAATTACTGTGACTTACTAAGTTTTTCCAGATCAAGACAGAACACAACAGGTAAGTATAAGTTAAATCATATTAGGGTTAATTTACTCCATAATGAACCCTCTTTGTGTTCACAGGGAAACATTCTGTTGTTGATTTATGATTCTTTCACATTTTCCTCCTTAATCTTGTTACCTGCCAATCCTCATCCATCAACTAGCACTTCCTGTCACATGATAGGTATCAGTTGGCAAAGGTTAAGGGTGACGTGCTTACTTCAAGACACAAAAAGTTGGCCTATGGCATCTTTTTAATCTGCTTCAATCTGCTCCCACAATCCACTGGTATGCGCATTAGGCTAATTGGCTGTTCCAAATTGCCCCTAGGTGTGAGTGTGAGCATGTGTGTTGGCCCTGCGATGGTCTGGCGAGGTGTTCATGGTGTATTCTGCCTTCGCCCAGTGACGGCTGTGACCCCAGTAGGATTAATCAGTTCAGCAATTGAGTGAGAGAGTGAATAATATAAACAAATAGAGATAAAATAACAAAAATGTTAATATTATATCTATATTTTATAACTCACCTGATTTCCTCAAGGCTTGTCTTGGGGTCATATGTACCACACCTCTCAGAAAAACACCTGATTACTGAGTGTGATGTTGACTGAGAGACACGGAGCAGCATTCTTCTTCTGAGACGTATGATACACATGGACCCAGGCATGTAGGTATTGTTATATCTGCAGGTTGATGAAGGGAGCGAAGCCCACCACGTTCTGCAGGAGCACCAGCGCCCTCTGGAGGGGAGGTTCAACATCGATCTCTACATTTCTCCTTCGTAGCGCACCCAGACTGGACTCACTCACGTTATGACAGTGATTCACCTTTAGAGACTGCAGTTTAGGGCAGTATTCAGCCACAGTCCTACACATACAGAGATACCAGTAACTCATGAAAGTTTGTTTATATTTACACATATATACACACACAGACACACCAACACACACACTCCCTGACTCACCTGATGGCCTCATTGTGAACCCTTAGACAGCCAGTCAGGTCGAGATGCTCAAGCTCTCTGCAGCGCTTGGCCACCTCCTCCACAGTTATATCAGTGATGTTGGCATTGATGGCCACAGAGAGCGAGCGCAGTGTTGGCCAGCGCGCCGCTCCATAACACACAGCCTCATCCCTTAGCTGCCTGCAGGCGGTGAGGTCGAGCGTACGCAGCTCGGTGCAGTGATCCGCTAGGCTGTGCAGAGCCAGGTTATCCACCCACTCGCAGTGCGCCAGGCCCAGGTGCTGCAGCCGGGGGCAGCCCAGGGCCACAGCTACCAGAGCATGCCGAGTGAGGTGGGCACAGCCGTGCAGGTCCACGCGCTGCAGCTGCTGGTTCTGCCCGATTACAGGAAGCAGCTCCTCATCAGTGATCCAATCATAGCAGCCGTGTACAGAGAGACTCTGAAGGACTTTATTATCATGCAGCATTGAACAAAACGCCTCCTTAGGAACGTGAGGACCCGTCTACAGTGAGACAGAGACAGGGTGGAGAGCATTTCAGAATATGTCTGCATGCAAACCATCTTCAGCTGTTAAATGTCAACTTGATAATTTGTATTGGCACCCTTCAAGAAATAAGTGATACCTTCAGAGAAAAGATTGTGTACAATGGGCGGTGTACATCCGCCTCACAGCAAGGTACTAGGTTTGAGTCCCGGGCTCGGGGCATTTCTGTGTGGAATTTGCATGTTCTCCCTGTGCTTGTGTGGGTTTCCTCTGGGTACTCCGGTTTCCTCCCACAGTCTAAATCATGCACATTAGGATAACTGTCTGTTTCAAATTGCATGCAAGTGCAAGAATGAGTAGTTATGTGTGTGTTGGGCCTGCAATGGTCTGGTGAGATGTTCAGCGTGTACCCCGCTTTTGCCCAGTTTCGGCCGAGATATAGGCTCCATCCTCTCTGCGAGCCTAACAAAATTAACTGGTTCAGCAAATGAGTGTGTGAGAGTGAGAATGTGTACAGTGAGACTGTGCATAGTTTTATTTTAATATTGCAATTTTCCATTCGTTTTTATTAAAACATAAAAAAACAGACTTTTCAAATATGGTGATGGGTGGCAAAAATTTGGTCACCCATTCATTCCCACCCGTCAAGTATTGCCTTTCCTATCACACGACCACCATCAACCAGGTAGGGGTGTTGGCATGCACATGCCCCCTCCGTGACATGCTATGCTGCCACCTGCCTCTTTCCAAACTGCTGCACATGCGTATTTGGGGGCGGCCTAAAACACTCTGAGAGAAAGCAATATCCGCCCCCTCGTATGAATGAACTCACAAACACCCATGATTGGCTAGTGATCGCTGTGAGTGACTCCAGGTCACAGATGGCTGTGGCATCAACCCGGATTTGAACTTGCGTTCTCTGGGTTGATAGTCACGCACCTTGCCGAAGCGTCACTCAGGAGCACATTCATAATGAGAATTTATAATTCTATTCAGTAGGAACATTTTTACACTTTAAAGATACCGTCTCAGCTCCAGATATGTGTGTTGTTAGCCATGTATGTACATGCGCCTTAAACACATCAACACGAATTCGTCTAATGTGAATCCATCAGGACGCATCTTTACAAGACAGAATGAACCCAGCTCACCTGTGCAGGGTCGAAGGAGCGGCAGTTGGCCAGATGAACCTGAATTAGAGAGCGGAAGCTCTTGCTTACTCGCTGCAGACTGACCAGGTGTCTTAAAGGCAAGTAGCACAGTACATGTGTTACAAGGACATCCTCCCAGGGCAGGTCCAACAGCTGAAACCTGCAACGATATGCTGGAAATTTACAACTGAAATGACTAGAGAGCAGCACCAAATGGAGGAAAAGAAAGAGAAGGACAGAGGGTACTGTATTGTACCCACCCCAAAATAAATACTTTTTAGCTAAAGATAATTTATCATAATTTTTCTGGTATAAATTAGATAATATCACACATTCCTAACATGCGAAATGATTCTTATCATTTTTCCCATTACTTACTGATTTTTGTACAATAAACTCATATTGTGTAACAATTGGCTGATTTTATAATAATACATAGGAAATTATAAAGACAAAAAAAAAGAAATGGAGACAAAAGATCCTGTGATGGTCTGGGATGCTGTTTAGTGACGCATCCTTTAATCACGTGATAACTCATGACAGTCGTCGTTGTGCAGTTTGTCCACCTGAGGGCACACTATAACTGTTGGAAATGTTTGGAATGCCAGGAACAAACAACAATCAGCAAAGTCAGGCAGAGCAGATATCTCTACATCCATCCATTTGCCGAACTGCTTAATTCTATTAGGGCCGCAGGGAGGCTGGAGGCCATCTTAGCCAACACTGGGAAAAGGTGGGGTACACCCTGAACAGGTTGCTAGACCATTACAGGGCCAACACACACCTAGGAGCAATTTGGGAAAGACAATTAGCCTAACCTGCATGTCTTTGGACTGTTGGAGGAAACTGGAGTTCTGGGAGGAAACCCACGCAGGCACAGGGAGAAGATGCAACTTAACACAGAAGATACAACTCCACACAGCAACACCCGAACCCAGGACCTTCTTGCTGTGAGGTGCACGTGCTAACCACTACACCCCCACTCTGCCCCAGAGCAGAAAAAATAAATAAAAAATTCAATATGTGACTCATATTTATCAATATATATATATATATTGTTTGCCTTACAGAAAAAAGGGCCTGGGTTCAAGTCCTGTGCCTGGCATGTTCTTCTTGTGCTTCAGTGGATTTCCTCTGGGTATTCCAGTTTCCTCCCTCAGTCCAAAGACATGCATATCAGGCTAACTGGCTGTTCCGCACTGCCCTGTGTGAATGACTGTATGTGTGTTGCCCTGAGATCTTCTGGCCAACTGTTCAGGGTGTACCCCACCTTGGTCCAGTGTCGGCTGAGATAGGCTCCAGCCTCCCTGCGACCCTAGGAGGATTAAATGGTTTGGTAGATGAGTGAGAGAGAGAGTGATGAGTGGAATAAATGTTCTTGTGGCTGAATGAGGACACGCCCCTAAAGCTATTCTCCAGGAAAGGGATGAAATCTGGGATAGGATGGGAGTCATGGTCAGGAGTCCAGTCTGAACCATAGAGAGGATTACTTCATCACCTACTGTATGCACATTATAACCACTCTTATTAATATTTTTATTATTAAATATAATACTAAATACAAATAAATAAATACATACATAAGAGCATACATGACTGTTGTTATTATTATTTTGCACCAACAGACTGTTAGAGTAACATGACAGCTCCACCCACTCACTAAAGCAATCTTATCATTATTATAATAAATAAAACATTTTAAATGTTAAAAAATAAAACATTTATGTACTTGGACCGTCCAGATGATTCCTCCAGCTGTGCATCCAGTGCAGTAGAAACCCCAGCCGAGTGCTGATTGTTGTTTGTCATGTTTAGTGTTCTTGATTGGGTGATACGGTAATGAACATCTCCCTACACAGCGGGCCCTCTCAGGACCCCATAGTAGCTCTGATATCCGCCTGATGTAAAATCACACAGACCGTAGCGTGATATTTTCTCACTAGAAAATTCCTGCCAAAATTTTTAATGTTTGCCTGCAGCTCGCAGAAAACATAACTAGTATGGTTTTATTTATTTTCAATTCTCAGTTTAAACAACAGACATTTTTTTCAGAGAGTGCTTAAAATGTGATGTTTTCTAATACAACGCATGTCGACAATAGCAAGTTATCTAAATCAATAACTGTTTCTTGGAGTTGTTTTTCATTTTGAAACAAAATCCCAAGTAAATCAGGCAGATAATCATTCTTCTAAATAGTGTCGTCACAGGCGACTTGTTTCATCCAATCAGCTTCCACAGAAAAAGGGGGATTCAGGAATTACAAAGCAGCGTTATATGACAGCACACCGCTTTCTTCTTCGTTCATCACATACCTGGAGTTGAACTTGTTCAATTATATACCGCCATCTAGTGTTCGGTGTACGCATCACACGCTTTTTGGTCCAATAATAAACTAAACAATAGGATAAAACAGAAGCTGTTGTGTTGTTATTTTATGGATTGATTAGTTACACACACTGTAATCCAATGTATGTGTGTGTGTGTGTGTGTGTGTGTTAGTCTCACACACACACACACACACACACACACACACAGACTGGATGCTAGCTAGCTAATGAATTTATATTTGGCAAACATCATGCTACAGTGGAATTATAAATGGTCTCCCTGTGCTTGCATGGGTTTCCTCTGGGTACTACAGTTTTCTCTCACAATACGGAGACATGCACATAAGGTTATTTGTCTGTTCCAAATTGCCCCTAGATGTGGATGTGAGTGTGAAGGGTTGTGTATGTTGCCCTGTGATTGTCTGGGAGCTGTTAAGGGTGAATCCTGCCTTCACCCAGAGTCGGCTGATATAGGCTCCAACCTCTCCGCAATTCTAGTAGTAGGTTTAAACAGTTTGGAAAGTTTCCGCAAGGGAAATTATTGTCTTTGCATTTAACCCATAAAAAGTGAGCACACGCACGCGCACGCGCGCACACACACAGTGAGCACACACTTGGAGCAGTGGGCAGCCATACACATTGGGGAGACCGAAGAGCAGTTGGGTGTTAGGTGCCTTGCTCAAGGGCACTTCAGCCATCAAGGTGGAGGAAGGGAAGATGCAGCTCACTCCCCCACCGCCACACATTTTTCCTGCTGGTTCGGGAATCAAACCAGCGACCTTTCGGTCCCAAAGCCGCTTCTCTAATCATTAGGCTACGGCTGCCCCGAAAGAATGATTGTACTATAAGGGTGGCACGATGATGTAGTGGTTAGTACATCTGCCTCACAGCAGAAAGGTCCTGGGCTCAAGTCCTGCGTTCAGTGAAGTTCAGGGAGTTTTATGTGTGGGTTTCATCTGGGAACTGTGGTTACCTACCACAGTCCAAAGACATGCACAATATGCTAATAGTGCCCCTTGGTGTGTGTTTGTGTGTTCGCCCTGCAATGGGCAGCTGAACTGTTCAGGGTATATCCCGCCTTCACCCAGAGTTGGTTGAGGTAGGCTCTAGCTTCCCCACGACCTTAGTAGAATTAAGCTGTTTGGCAAATGAATGAAAGAGTGAATGAATGACAGATTGTAAGGAGCGTTTATAGGAAAACAATCAAGGACAGGGTGGTGTGATGTAGTCGGATGCAAAGTGGAGTTACTGGTGCACCCTGAAGTTGATTCTTTTCCAAAAGCAGCATGTACTGAATGGTTTTATTCCTCTAATAATCCAAAGACATGAAAATAATTATTATTTTTAATCTGAATTACATGTTGTTTTCTCGTCTTTCATCCAACATCAACTGAGATTAGTTCCGACTTGACCCTCAACCCTGACGGATAAATGGTACAGATGATGGATGGATGGATGGATGGATGGAGTGATAAATAGATGGATGGATGGACATGTTGTGTTTTTACTCACATATGAAGGTATTTCATGTCAGTCTCCAGCAGCTTGGAACTCACAGTCCGAATTAAATGTGTGTCATGACCAAATTCATAGCATGTTGATATATCAGCCATATACTGTATATGTAGGTTTTTGGACCTCAGCAAGATAGAAATTAACAATACTTGTCCATTCTCTGATTAATACCCACATCACAACCCAACCAGGAAATATGTGTACCCCTGCAAACATGAACACATTCACACACACACAAAACACATAACAATATCAGCACATCAGTTCTCAAATGGTTAAACTACAAAAGATGTACCCGAGTGGAACAACTGCTGAGCCATGAGTTTGTTGGGTTGTGAATGAAGCTGAAGCTGAACTGGTGCCTCTGCAGAAGGTTAAGTTCAAAGCTACGCAGGGTACCAGACCCACATGTGGACAGTATGGCAGGCATATCACTGTACAGCTTCACTATGAACTCCCTGGAAGGAAAACCTGTTGCTCTTAAGGTTTACAGAGGGAAAGTGCTTCTCATCGTCAACGTGGCCACCTTCTGAGGCTCCACTGTCAAGGAGGTATCTGAATCTCAGGAATATACTACAAATCTTTCACTCTATTTCTGATATACATATAGAACAAGGGATATGTAAGATCAATTGTATATAGGAATTATGAACGTATTTCTGAATAAACAGGGAAGGCATTGAGCTGATAAATGGTTTAGATACGATGTCAAAGTTTATTTGTACAGGAATGAATCAGGGCACAGTGTTTCTAGCAAGGCATTCATCAGCTGAAGCCACCATAAAGAGCGGAGTGTGTTTGTGTGATTTTAGTACCACAGGATGAATGCACTCATGGACAGGTTCGGTGGTGAGAACTTCAGCATTCTGGGATTCTCATGCAATCAGTTTGGACTACAGGCACCAGGTAAAAACAACAACAACCTTCACTGTGGTTCAACAGGGGCCATGAAATTTAAAAGGACCACAGAGAAAACAAGAGTACTCCAAGAGTGCAAACCTCTGTCAAGCCCAGCAATCCACCGAAATATGGAATATAATTCCTGGACTTAGTATTTATTCTGGATCATTCTGGAACTCTAATGGAGTTTTCTTTGTTCAAAGCAACACCTCTGGCAAAAACTTCAGAAAAATTCCGCACATAACTTTTTGCAAATGAGATTTGAGGAGATTAATAAAGTCATCTATCTATCTATCTATCTATCTATCTATCTATCTATCTATCTATCTATCTATCTATCTTTCTATCTATTAAAGCAATGAGTGAAGACATCATAACACTGAACTGGATTATCAAAACAGGAGACGCTGAAGACTATCTGTTGAGAGCCGGAAGTATTTCTATGTACATGACTATAATCAGTACACTGACCAACACTATGATAAGTAAAGTACACCATACATGGTGACACGTAAAGTACACCGTATTTAGGATATTGGCTCTGATTTGTGACACAGAAATAGCACGAGAGAACATTTATGGTATAATGCTATATGATGAGCAGGAAACAAGCGGCAGGTGTCAATACTCTGGTGTTCATGCTGCTGAGGAAAGAAAACGTGGAAAGGGAGGCACAGAATTTTACATGCGTTGTAATAGTTTGCTTTGTATGTGGAGCATAAATAGTTATAAAGTAATAACTTTACTACCTTTGAACGGCAGTATAGGGATCATGCAGTAAATATCACAGCAGAGACAAGCTCTGTAGTTGTGCTATATTTATTCATCTTCTCTCTCAGAGGAGAATCACGAGACTCTGGACGTCCTGCGGTGTGTCAGACCTGGTGGCGATTTTGTTCCAAAGTTCCCCATATTCAGTAAAATTGAGGTTAATGGGCTGAATGAGGAGCCGCTGTACTCCTTCCTGAAGGCAAGTTATTAATATTCTAAAGATGGCAGGTGTGTGTGTGTGTGTGTGTGTGTGTGTGTGTGTGTGTGTGTGTGTTTTGCCTTGGAACAGATAGTGCATGGAAACTACACTGTAATTAAAGGACACCATCAGTTGCTCCTGAATAATTAACCTGCTGTAGAGTTCAACTATTAATCTCTTACTTTTAGACTAAGAGTTGCTGTAGTTCAAGACTTACGTAGATTAGATCCATCCAACCAACCATCCATCCATTCATCCATCCATCCATCCATCCATCCATCTATCCACTCACACACCTATCCATCAATCCATCCAACCACTCATCCATCCATCCATCTATTTATCTATCCATCCATGAAACCAACCATCCATTTATCCATCCATCTACCCATACAGCCATCCATCAATCCATCTTATCATTCATCCAACCATCCATCCATCAATCCATCCATCCATCCATCTACCCACACAGCCATCCATCAATCCATCTTATCATTCATCCAACCATCCATCCATCCATCTACCCACACAGCCATCCATCAATCCATCCAACCATCCATCCATCCATCCATCCATCCATCCATCCATCCATCTACCCACACAACCATCCATCAATCCATCCAACCAGCCATCCAACCATCCATCCTTCCATCCAACCAGCCATCCAACCAGCCATGCATCCATCTATCCACCCACACAGCCATCCATCCATTCATCCATCCATCCATCTATGCACTCACACAACTATCCATCAATCCATCCAACCACTCATCCATCCATCCATCTATTTATCTATACATCCATGAAACCAACCATCCATCTATCCATCCATCTACCCATACAGCCATCCATCAATCCATCTTATCATTCATCCAACCATCCACCCACACATCCTTCCATCAATCCATCCATCCATCCATCCATCCATTCATCTACCCACACAACCATCCATCAATCCATCCAACCAGCCATCCAACCATCGATCCTTCCATCCATCCATCCATCCACCCACACAGCCATCCATCAATCCATCCAACCAGCCATCCAACCAGCCATCCATCCATCTATCCACCCACACAGCCATCCATCAATCCATCCATCCATTCATCCATCCATCCATCTATCCACTCACACACCTATCCATCAATCCATCCAACCACTCATCCATCCATCCATCTATTTATCTATCCATCCATGAAACCAACCATCCATCTATTCATCCATCTACCCATACAGCCATCCATCAATCCATCTTATCATTCATCCAACCATCCATCCATCTATCCATCTACCCACACAGCCATCCATCAATCCATCCAACCATCCATCTATCCATCCATTCATCCATCCATCCATCTACCCACACAACCATCCATCAATCCATCCAACCAGCCATCCAACAATCCATCCTTCCATCCATCCATCCATCCACACAGCCATCCATCAATTCATCCAACCAGCCATCCAACCAGTCATCCATCCATCTATCCACCCACACAGCCATCCATCAATCCATCCAACCATCCATCCATCCATCTATCCATCCATTCATCTGTCCAGCCATCCACCCATCCAACCATCCAACCATTCATCCATCCATCCATTCATCCATCCATTCATCTATCCACCCACACAGACATCCATCAATCCATCCAACCAGCCATCCATCTATCCATTCATTCACCCACACATCCTTCCATTAATCCATCCAACCATCCATCTATCTATCTATCCACCCACACAGACATCCATCAATCCATCCAACCAGCCATCCATCTATCCATCCATTCACCCACACAGCCTTCCATCAATCCATCCAACCATCCATCCATTCATCTATCCAGCCATCCATCCACCCATCCATCCACCCACACAGCCATCCACCAATCCATCCAACCAGCCATCCATCTATCCATCCATCCACCCACACAGCCTTCCATTAATCCATCCAACCATCCATCCATTCATCTATCCAGCCATCCATCCACCCATCCATCCACCCACACAGCCATCCACCA
>JAOUQZ010000051.1:5976342-5978911 GCA_028564935.1 Neosilurus hyrtlii | reverse complement strand
CACACACACACACACACACACACACACACACACACACACACACACACACATATATATATATACATATATATATATATGTACTACGGAAACAGCACAACCTGATTGGTCCACTATACATGGATTATAAAACATTATCTTGAGTGGATAATGCTTGAATCAAAAATGACAAACACTCGACAAGACAGTTTGTCACAGTCACTCAGGCAGCGTCATCACTGTCATGCTTTTAAATAGAAAATGAAACCATTATCATCATCATCATCATCAACATCATCTTCTTTCGCTTCTTCTGGGGTCAGGTCACAGGGGCAGCAGCCTAGGCAGTGAGATCCAGACATCCGTCTCCCCAGCCACTTCCTCCAGCTCTTCCGTGGGGACTCCGAGGCATTCCCAGGCCAACCAGGAGACATTGTCCTAACAGTGTGTTCATGGTCAACCCCGGGATCTCTTCCTGGTTGGACATGCCCTAACCACCACACCAGGGAGGCGTTCGGGAGGCATTCTAATCAGATGCCCGAGCCATAACAATCTTATTTTTGTTTGTTTTTTCTTGCGTTTCCATGTAGTATGTACGAAAACTCTGATTCTGAAATGACGCTGTTAGCTACACGGCTCTTAGCTCAGCTCGGAGTGTGCTGAGCTCACCTGACCTGCTTCTGTAATGGTTAAAATATGTAAAAGTCTCATTTTAGTCTGCTTTTTTGCATATGTTTCTGTGTAGTATATAGTAAAACAATCAATCGGACTCAGTGGAAGTCGCTGAATTGAATGGGCCCCTTAATCTTCCAGGCTTCCAGGTACGACTACAATTTGAAGCCCACTCACTCACTTGCTGAAATACTTAATCCTATTAGGTTTGCGGGGAGGCTGGAGGCCATCTCAAGGCTGGGTCCACCTTGAACAGCTCGCCAGGCCATCTCAGACCTTCTTCACCAAACCTCAACCTCCACCCACATAGTTTGGACTGATGGTATACTGAGCCTGTGTCCCAGTGAACCAGTATCACAATGTTTTCACTGATATTGACTCTAAAGCACTTCTGTAAGCCGGTCTGGATGAGGGTGGCGCCACAAGCTGTAGATGAAAATGACTAGGTATAAGCTGTTGCGATTGCCCCATCAACGGCGTCTTGTTTGTTGTTGTTTGTTTATTGTTTTTTAACACCGATTGCAGACTGCACTAGCGCATTATCGCCATTCTTTGTGTGTGTGTGTGTGTGTGTGTGTGTGTGGCCCCTAGTATTTGTTTATTATAATAATAAATGTTCAAAAAGCTTACAATGACAAAATAATAATATCAACACCTGCCTATTACACACTGTATATGCTGTCATAGCTTTTCGTGTGTGTGTTGTGTGTGTGTGTGTGTGTGTGGGTGTGTTGAATCCAGTATAAAATTTCCAGATACAGTAATGCATACAGGGATCCTGCAGCCTGGGTTGAATCACATGTCTCTCATTCTTTCTCTCTCTCACACACACACACACACACACACATGCACACACATGCACACACACCAGTCTCAGCATGCCGCTCGAGTGGAAAAAAACTCACCTGACTTTCCATGCCCTTAACACAGTGGTTACATTAACACAGCAAACACTAAATATTGTCAGTATTATTGGATTACATGTTTCTCATTCTCGCTAACAGCTTCGTTTACATGACAACCCTGTACAAAGCACTAAATCCCTAAACACTGATTATACTGCATTATAGAGTGAAACGTCACCTTATAATTATGAGTTTCTGTCGTGGAGTAAATCATAGGCTGTAATTCCAGTTCCACAGTCGGTCTGTTCAAAACATATTGAATTCTTTTTGCATCACAGTGCTGCTGAATTCTCAAATCTGATTGGTCAGAAAGTGCTGAGTACTAAATATGAATAGAGTACCAGATATCATATTTTATATACATAGATTATGTTGTAGCTCTTGTACTTACTCCTACTGGGGTCACAGGGAGGCTGCAGCCAATTCCGGCCAAAGGCATTGCACACCCTGAACAGTTCGCCAATCCATCGCAGGGTCAGCACACATGCAACCATTCACACTTACAGTCACATCTAGGGGCAATTTGGAACAGCCAGTTAGACTAATGTGCATGTCTCTGGGCTGTCGGAGGAAACCAGAGTACCCTGAGAAAACCCAGGCAAGCACAGGAGGACATGCAAACCCCTTACAGAAACGCCAACGCCAAGCCTGGGACTCGAACCCAGGAACTTCTCGCCGTGGGGTGGATGTGCTAACCATTACGAGATAAATAATTTGGATATGCTGAAGTTTAACACTAATATTTTTATATACGTAAACTAAACAGGTATCGTATCTAATACTATGTAGTACCACCTTACAGCATAACAAACCTGTTTTTTGGAATTTAGAAGAATATATTCCAATCTACCGTCTCCCCGCCATGTCTGTAGGGTGTGTACGAGTTCCACATTCGTCCCATTTCTCTGAAATCCACACACTTTACTTGAAACGCACTTATAATTAAAGTCTAAATGTATTCCATCATTTGTCTAACTGCTTAATCCTACTAGGCTTGTGGCGGCTGGAGCCTATCT
>JAOUQZ010000051.1:5966342-5971342 GCA_028564935.1 Neosilurus hyrtlii | reverse complement strand
CAGCTTCAGCAGTTTGTGCTACAATCACTCTTCTGTGGGATCAGACCTGGCATACTATCCTTCGATCCCCAAGCGCAGCAGTGAGTCTTGTGCACCCATGACACTTGTTGTCCTTGGTGTGAGTGTGACCTCGGTGTGAGTGTAAGTATGCTGTCTGACGAGCTGTTCAGGGGAGGATGGAGCCTATCTCAGTTGACATTGGGTGAAGGTGGGCTACACCTTGAACAGCTAGCCAGACCATTGCAGGCCAACACACACACAACTATCCACACTCAAACCTAGGGGCAATCTGGAACAGCCAGGTAACCTAATGTGCATGTTATTGGGTTGTTTGAGGAAACTGGAGTACCTGGAGGAAACCCACACAAGCACTGGGAGTTTCCACACATACAAACTCCACACAGAAACTCCTAAACCTGGGACTCGAACCCTGGATCATTTTGCTCTGAGGCTGACATTCTAATCACTGGGCTACCATGTCAGCCTAGCTCTTGTATCCTGCAATAAAATCCAATATATATACTGATGTTTTTTTTATTTATCTACAGAAAAGCATCGACCTGTGAGACTTTAAGGCATCTTTGTGATGAGCATGGGGGGGTCATGGGATCGAATCGTGAAGAAATGGAGCGGTGATGATCTAGAGGGAACTTGGTGGAATGGTGATGATCTTGAGGGAACCTGGTGAATTTGTGATGATCTTGAGATAACTTGGTGGAATCGTGATGATCTCGAGATAACTTGGTGGAATCGTGATAATCTTGAGGGAACTTGGTGGAATCATGATGATCTTGAGGGAACTTGGTGGAATGGTGATGATCTTGAAGGAACCTGGTGAATTTGTGATGATCTTGAGATAACTTGGTGGAATCGTGATGATCTCGAGATAACTTGGTGGAATCGTGATAATCTTGAGGGAACTTGGTGGAATCATGATGATCTTGAGGGAACTTGGTGGAATCGTGATGATCTTGAAGGAACCTGGTGAATTTGTGATGATCTTGAGGGAACCTGGTGGATTTGTGATGATCTTGAGGAAACTTGGTAAAATCATGATAATTTTGGGGGAACTTGATAATTGTGACGATCGTGGCAGAATTTTTGACTGTCAAACTTTTGCCATGATTATTATTATGATTTATAGATTGATAGAACGTGGGAATTGCGGAAGAGTGCAGTAGAGCTTAACAGACATTAACAGACCTTAACAGAGCGTAACAGAGCTTGATGCGCCATCGTAAGGGATCTTGATGAACTTGACAACACAGTTCCTTCAGGTTTCATCACCTTGATGCGAGCTGTCTCCTTTTAATACTCCGATCATGCTCCAAGTGTACTCATAAATCATGGAGCTCTGCACTTTTTTAAATCGAGGAAATCATGGACATTGTGCCCCAGTGTAAAGCCCAGGGTTTAACGTTTGACTTCCAAACAGTTTTTATGCAATTTGTCAATGAAAAATCCACAGAACTATCATGTTCTACCCAAGAGCTGCTGACACATTTTCTTATGCAGCAGAAGGAGTTATTCACATGCTCAGCATTATATTTTTAATTAAAGAAATATTTCAGGAAATATTTCAACAGCTTTTTCATTAGTTGAGCACTCCGGATGAAAGATTTGAGATACGTCAGTGTCTAAGTGCATAATTAACGTTTCCATCTGTATAACATTCCTCGCAAACTCCTGCTTTACAGTATCGTACTCATATCTAATAGTGAAGCGTAACAACATTCAATTAAAGTAACAGAGATGAAATGTACGCATTTTATTGGTTATCTGCATTTTCTGGGTTTTTCTTTTAACAGATGGACCTTACAAGGATGTTTTGTGGTTATGAGCTTCGGTCAAGAGAGTATGGGATGTGATCAGTTATGCATATATAAAACAAAACTTAAAAATTACATTTATTTTATAAAATTTATTGCATTAATAAATATATAGGGTGGCACAGTGGTTATCACATTCACCTCACAGCAAATAGGTCCTGGGTTTGATTCCCTGGCTCGGGGTGTTTCTGCATGGGTTTCATCCGGGCAGTCTGGCTTCCTCCCACAGTCCACAAACATGCACATTAGGCTAATTGGCTGTTCCAAATTGCCCCTAGGTGTGAGTGTGAGTTGGAATGGTTGTATGTGTGTAGGGCCTGTGATGGCCTGGCGAGCTGTCCAGGGTGTACCCCACCTTCGACCAGAGTTGTCAGAGATGGGTGCCAGCCTCTCCGTGTCTCTAATTGGGATTTAGCGGCTTAGAAAATGAATAAATGAATGAATGTATGATTTTTATTTTGGTACACTGTATTAATCCCATAAGGGAAATTAGGTTCTTAATTTCACCCATTCAAAATGATCACAGACACACTAAGAGCAGTGGGCAGCCACATTGTAAAACCTGTGAGAAGTTACGGGTTAGTCGTTGTGCTCAAAGGCACTTCAGCCATGAAGGTGGAGCTGCTCCCTCCCACATTGCCTCACATTTTTCCTGCTGGTTTGGTAATTGTACCAGCAACCTTTCGGTTCCGAACATGCTTTTCTAACCATTAGGCCACGACTGCCCCCAAAATAGGGGGAGGTCTATATTAGTACAGGACCTTGCTTGACAAATACTAAAAGACCAAGGTGTAAATTTAAAGGTGCAATAAGTCATTTTTTGAGTCTTCAGTTGAATATTTGGTGAATTGTTATTGCACTGAAAAAAACTGGTAGGCTTTTTCTCTTTCCAGACTTCCCTCTTTTTATGGGTAAGGTTTATTCTGGAGCTGAAAATATGTAGACCTCAGCAAAAAAGGGAGAAAAAATGTAATCTCACTTCACTGCAAAATTGGTGAATGCTATATTTTTCCAAGCTTTTTTTGAAGTAATAAAATTATTTAGAATGGCAGGAATACATTTAAAATTACAGCTGGTACCTTTACATTTAGTTTTGACTCCCAAGTATTTATAGGTAATAAAAATTTAAAAAACAAGAATTATATATAAATAAATACGTCACAGTCCATGTTGGTAGTCCTGCATGTGTGTGTGTGTGTGTGTGTGTGTGTGTGTGTGTATGAGTGCACAGTTGTATATACCTCATTTCAAGCACAATTAACTTGAAATGGAGTGCTGTAGGATCAATAGTCCCCAGTTGAGCCCCAACCCTTTCCATGTCTCTAGAAATGACACACATATGGTAATAGAGGCAACCTAACAGCCACACACACGATTTAGCATCTCCGTTCTGAGATCTGCCTGAATAACAAACAGTAGGACACCTCTACAAGGAGCCATATTCTTTTATTCAGACCTCAGTTAATCTACAGGGGAGCACGCTACAGTATTTAAAGATAATGAAAGACGGGGAATTACAATGGCTTTTGTTTGTGTTCAGCCTCTGCTTTCACTCCTGTTTGTATAGGGTATTCCCTCTTGGATAAATTAGCACACAACATAAGCATTTAAACAGCCATGATGAACTTGATGAAGAACAGGGTAACACATATATTCAATTTCTTTCAGGCTGGCTCTAAATGGGCAGATAAGAGTTGTGTGTATACCTATTCCCTGTGTGCTCATCCTACAAATTGCAGCTTCCTACTCTCTCCGACTTATTGGGGATTCATTCCGGTTCAAATTGAATGAAAAAGAAAGAGCAGTTTTGGAGGAGGCACTTGGGAATGTGTTTTATTTCAGGTCTTGTAATGGCTCCTGAGCACTACCTTCTCTCGAAAACACATCACCCTTCCTAACGTTCCAGGATTAAATGTCGGCAAGCTTCACAAAAAGCACTTTTTTGTGTGTCCTTAGAGCATGCATTTGGCTGGGTTGGGTGTGTGGTGCAGGTATTGTATGTATGTGTGTGTGTGTGTGTGTGTGTGTGTGTGTGTGTGTGTGTGTGTGTGTGTGTGTGTGTGTATTTTGGTTGGTGAGCAGCTCACAGAATTGAAGAGCTGAAATCTTGACTAGTGAAGCACTTAGCGCTACCCCAAAATGTGACAGCTGCTACTGTGGTTGAATAAACTTACCCATCTGGCTTCAGCAACACAACTATAGGTATTTATTTGCCCACTCTTTGCTGATGATATTGTCACTGATAACACACACACACACACACACACACACACACACACACACACACACACACACACACCACTTTGACAGTGCTGAATGAGCAACAATTGCGCAGGACAAGCTAAAAAAAAAATTGTGTGAAAGAACATGAAAATGTTTTTATAGCTGCTCATGGTAGTTGCACTAATTTTAAACATTACAGCCTCCTACATTATACTTAAGAGTGTAATATTTGATAATAAATTAATGGAAAATGTAATGCATAATTTTTAGTGCTTTGTAAACCTGTTTATTTAAACAGAGAGAAAATAAAACCATTTTAATATTCAATTCTCTCTCACTCTCTCATTTGCTGAACCATTTAATCCTACTAGGTCTATGTCAGCGAACACTGAACACAAGAATGTGGTGTGATCTGATTGGCCAGAGTAAGAACTGGATGTGGTACACATGTGACCGTGTACGTGGTGAGCTGTGTTCATTGAAGTTTTCAGCTCACAGTGTGGTCTTCATGGTTTTCGTCTGAGTGTGACTAAACAAAAAACTTGAACACAGAACTTGAAGAACTAATTCAGCTTGTTTATGTTCATTGAATCTTTTTCACATGCACTTTCTCATCATCACTAAAGATGATTTATAGATGTGATAGGAATACAGGCTCAAATCAGGCCTCAGTGCACACATAATCTAGGGCAATTCACAGTTTAATCACTACACATGACTGAACAGACTATACAGTATGGACTCCAAAGGAATCAGCCCCAACCATGCGTCTTTATATCATTCATTCATTCATTCATTTTCTGAACTGCTTAATCCTAATTAGGGTCGTGGGGAGGCTGGCGCCCATCTCAGTTGACTCTGGGTGAGGGTGGAGTACACCCTGGACAGCTCGCCAGGCCATCGCAGGGCCAACAGTCACACAACCATTCACACTCACACTCACACCTA
>JAOUQZ010000051.1:5947275-5966242 GCA_028564935.1 Neosilurus hyrtlii | reverse complement strand
GCAAGCACAGGGAGAACATGCAAACTCCACACAGAAACGCCCGAGCTGGGAATCGAACCCAGGACCTTCTTGTTGTGCGGCGGACGTGCTAACCACTGTGCCACCCTGTCCTTATATTAATTAAACTTTACAGTTTACATTGTCTCAGCTTTACATAGGCTGATTGATGAAGAATTGATGAAAAATTTAAACATTTCTCTATAAATCCTACACATCCCCAATGAGCAAGCTCACGGCGACAGTGGCAAGGAAAAACTCCCTCAGACAACATGAGGAAGAAACCTCAAGAGGAACCAGACTCAAAGGGGAAACCCCTCCTCACTTGGGTGAAAACAGAAATAAAAATGCAAACCATACAGCAGAAACTTCACTATAGCTTAACATGAAGTATAGTTGGTTATATTATAAATGTAATGGTAATTGTAGCCGTAAATTATTTTAGTAAAAAAATTCACATCACCAGCAGTGAAAAGTCATCTTCACAGTTTCTGAGTGTAGATTTATGTCCATATGGATCGTCAGTAGCAGAAGTGAGAAGTGAGAGGCTTTTAAGATGAGAACACCAACCAGTAGTAGCACATCAGGGTGGATCAGGGGATTCAAAGAGCAGAAAGAACAGGATCACTGGAGTCTCAAAAGTAGCATGTGTACCTCAGCAAACAAACACACACACATACACAGAGAGAGAGAGAGAGAGAGAGAGAGAGATGATGATGATGATGATGATGAGGTATGCTCATGACAGTGTAATGGTAAAAGAAGAGTTTATTAGTGATGAGTGGAAGCAGGGACTCCGGCATGACTGACTATGGCAGCATAACTAAAAAGAGAGAAACCAAAAGGAAGGCAGACATGAGGGAAATCAGTTACTCCACTGTCAACAGGCCTGGGTTAGCATGTAAGGCATCCAAACATCACAGTTTACTAGAACTCTTTATGCCTGAGAACCCCAGATCTGCTCCTTTACCTAATAAAAAGCTATTAACAAAATGCTTTACTAAACAAGTAAGCTTTCAGCCTAGTCTTAAAAAACATATAATTCTGTGGAATTTTTCCTGATGACTGTTGGTGCTGTTCTTGTTTCTAAGAATTTTTTTTCAATTCACTTTAAGCCATTTTATTAACAGCAAAACAAGATAAAAACCCAGCTAACAATTTATGTTTTAACAATATTGCTATATTGCTGGCAGCACAGTGGCGTAATAGTTAGCATGTCCACCTCAGAGCAAGAAGGTCCTTGGTTCAAGTCCCGGGCTCAGCCTTTTCTGTGTGGAGTTTGCATGGGCTTCCCCCAGGTACTCGGGTTTCCTTCCACAGTCCAAAGACATGCATGTTAAGCTAATTGGCTGTTCAAAATTGCCCCTAGGTGCGGATGAGTGTGTTGTTAGCAGTGTTCGATTAACCATGGGACCGGTGCGGCACGTACCCCAGGCCCCCCACAAAAATCGACAACGTTTTCGGAATTTTGTATTTCTATTTGAATAACTTGAAAATCACCACCATCATGCATAAATTGCAGTATAATATAGTTTTGCAATTTTGTATCTGTTGCCATTGTGCAATGGAGATATCCCAGTTTACCAACTGATATTGAGTGCGTAAGCACAAGTATCAAGTGAGCACAAGTGCTCAGAAAACTAAAATAGCCAAAGAAAAAATAATCAATTGCTTGCGTAGCAGCTTTACAGATCTACTATGTCAGAAAGGCACCTGATCGACCTGACGATTCTGTGTTAGAGTCAGACATCATGTGAATCGCAGATGTTGATGCTCTTGTATGCAGTTTCGCATCTTCAAAGGCCCAAAAAGTTCATGTGTCATAATTTCTGGATCACCTCCAGAATTGATTGGGATCCATATATCTAAACAATACTAATCACAGATTTTTACCTGCATGACAAAAGTCTTTTATGAATAGGGACACCCCACCCCCACTAATTCTTTGCCCCAGGCCCCCCACTTCATTAATTTGTCACTGTGTGAGAGTTACCCTACGATGGTCTGGCGAGCTGTTCAGAGTGTATCCCGCTTCACTTTTTTCTAACACCACTGGCACCTGTGCAAAAATAATATTAAACTAAAAAAAATATAGAAACCATTTACACTTTGAGTTAAATTGTGAGAAAGATTATTTTTATTATTTATGTTGCACTTTTGGCATGCTCTTTGTTATTCAGTTGGCACTAAACTCCGATGTGTTTTAGCATTTAATTTGTATCTGTCGGAAGGGTTGTCACCTCCAGCTTAGCTCACTGCCTGAAAGGTTCTGTGCTGGTAAAAAAAAAAAACACTGGTTTCCTCTGGATTCTCTGGGTTTTTGACTAGCACCCCATTTGGGATTTATTTCAATTCTGCACGCAGAGTTGCTGGAATAGGCTTTGAGTGGCTTCTAATGATGAATGATGAATTCACCTGTTGGTGTTGTACACACAGACCATATTTACTATTAATTTGATCTAATCCTGAGAGTGATTTGGAGGGCAGTGATGTAAATGTCACTAAAACAAAAGGCCTAATGCTGTTGGGAGCAGGGATATCCTCTGGAGAGGTGACTTCTCCTATTTAACAGACCTCCTATCGGTCTATATCAAGAAGAAGGAAAATAACAAAAAAATACCTGTCATATTGTGAATGACAGAACAGCAGAATAGCAACAGCAGGAGACGCCAGTTTGAGACAAACGAGACACATGGGAGGCATTTATGGACAGTTAAGGGTAAGAATTGTCAAGGTTTGAGCTTAAATTTGTTGCAATCTGATACTCACTCACCCATTTGCAGACCAGCTTAATCCAACCAGAGTCACAGTGAGGCTGGAGCTTATCTTAGCCAACATTGGGTGGACACTGTAAACAGCCTGCCAGACCATTGCAGGGCTAATGCAAATGGCCAGTTAGCAAAACGTGCATGTCTTTAGACTGTGGGAGAAAACTGGAGTACCCAGAGAAAACCCACACAAAACATGTAAAATCCACACACAAAAGCCAGAGCCTGCGAATCGTACCCAGAACCTTCTTGCTGTGAAATGGGTGAGCTAAGCACTAAGCTATAGTTCTGCCTGAAATTATCCAACATGAGCGATTTAGGCATGGAATATAAAATAAAAATCTGATCATATATAAATTGCACTGAAGCATCATTTTAATTTTTAAGGTGATAATATTATTGCTTTAGATGTTTTGATCCAGGAAACATCAATCAATCATGGGAGAATTTATATAAAGGTGGTAAACTACAGCAGGCCTGTCATTTACCATTCTACCTCCAGGGTAGAAGCATATGGGTGGCTACTGCCCAAAGGGTTAACACTGATGAAACGCACACAGACTTGACTATAAATAGGTGAGCACACATGGAACCCAGGCCTTTTTCTGCCAGTGGCTCATTTCAGATTCAGCTAAATGTTTCACAAAATGGCGTAACACACAGCCGGCCTAGCAGGGGGTAAATTAGACCTCCGAGTTGAACGATCAAACAATTACAAAGTCAAGAATGGCGCTGGAAAAAAGAAGCCTCAACAGCATGGAATTTCCAAATGCACAGCACATTACAAGTTTCCTTGAATCTTTTTGTGAGAGTCTATATATGCAAATTAAATTCAGAATTACTCGAAAAATTGAAAACTTTTAAATTGAACTCGTAACAGATTGGAACTTCAGATAAAAAGAGCTTCAGTTAGCTTTTTGATACCATATGGAATTGGTCCTTAAGTCATCAATGAACACAATGTGAGTGCCGTTCTGGGAGCTGCCACTGACTTTACAATTTTCAGCTATTTGTTGCCATCTGCCTCAGTGACCGAACATCGGCTCCCTTTCTCAATCTTCCGGGCCCTTTTCTCCTGCTGGTATTTCTTTTCTTTTCAATTAGAGAGTTTGAATGTGCAATAGTGAAATTGCTTTCCTTTTAATTAGCTCTTTTAGTATGCCACTTTCTCAGTGCAATTGTTACTTTCCAGTATTTCTTTCCTTTTTTTTTCATTTTGATAAAGTATCCCATTTCAGTGTCATGATTGAATGTGGTCTGACAAATTTTTTCTTTGGCCTGATAATTTTTCTCCCCTTTCATAATGATGGAATGATATTGATTCTTCGCCTCCCTCTTTTCCTTTCATTCATGATCTTTTTTTTTGATACACTGAGTGTGTGAGTTTCTATTATATAATTTTCTGTTATTGAATTAAATGTCATTTACAGACGAGAGAAAAGTACTTTGAAATAGTCAATCACGTAATATATTATATCTCTCAATAGCCCAAATGAACATTTCCAAATGTTAGATTTAGGTCTGGGTGGCACAGTGACACAATGTTTAGCACATCCACCTCACAGCAAGAAAGTCCTGGGTCTGTGTTTGTATGGGTTTTCTTCAGATACTCCGGTTTCCTCCCAAAGTCCACACAAAGACATGCATGCTATGCTAACTGGAGCATGGTTGGTTTGTGTTTGTTTGCCCTGTGATGGTCTGGCAAACTTTTCAGGGTGTAGCCCACCTTTGACCAGTGTCAGCTGAGATGGGCTCCAGACTCCCTGTGACCCTAGTAGAATTAAGCGGTTCAGCAAATGAGTAAGAGAGTGAGTAAGATTTAGGTTTGGTGATTTTTCCTTTTCTTCCTTAAATAATTTTATTTAGTTCTATTTTTATCCGTGCTATTAGTGCTTTTATTTTATTTATTTTTTTTTTTCCTTTTTTTTTAATAATTGTATTTATTTATTGCTTAATTTTATTCCATTGCTGTCTGTATTTACAAATTCTATAGCATTTTCCCAACTCTATCATTTTATATGCATTATATACATGAAGTTCATTCATTCATTCATTTGCTGAACTGCTTTATCCTATTAGGGTCACTGGGAGACTGCAGCCTATCTCAGCGGACTCTAGCCAATTAGCCTAATGTGCATGTCTTTTGACCTGGGGATGAAACCTAGGATACATAGAGGAAAGCCATTCAAGAATGTGTGGAATATGTTAACTTTCACCGAACCCAGGTATTTCTTGTAAGGCAAACAAGCTAACCACTACCCCACCATGCCGCCCTATCTACATGAAGGTGACGAATTACAACTGCTTTGCCTTTACTAGCTTGATGTTTATGCTGCATTTTATCTTGCTGTTTAGCAGTTCTTCATAACCCTCATATTAAACATTTTAAAAAGCTCTCCAAAAATACCAACATGCTGCTGGATCATGGAGTTTAGTGTTTGATCTCACTAAAAATAGCTTGTAGACCAATATTCATGTATTTCCTGCCTTATTTTCATACTCAAACAAAAGTCCTGTCATCTCTCATAAAGTAGGGTAAGGTAAGTCTGATGGGCTTTTTACACCTAAGCCTAGTGGCTCATCGGACTGGAGCTCATCCCCGGCTTCTGTAGCGTGAAGCTCAAGGAATTCATCTTCTCCTGGATGGGATGCTAGTCCATTGCAGGTTTCCTTCCAGGTATTTTTTACTGTTACTGCTGGGTGGACAGAGGCACACTTGTGGTTAAGACCCTACCCAGGAGTGAACTTTATATAAGAAAACCCTAAAATGTCCAGTGAAAGTTCAAAAAATGCAATGAGTATTTTGGTTAGACGAAATAACTTAAGAGAAAACTCTCCCTAGAAAGAATGAAAAGAAGGAAAAAAAAGTTTAGTAGTCAATTTAGGTTAAATGAATGTATTAAATGATACTGAAAAACTGTCATTAAACATAAAAGCCTGTATATCTGCATCGTAAAATCCTGGTCAGACCAAAGCTTTAAGGAAACAGTTCATTACAAAATGAGAAAGGAATCTGAAAGAAATCAGTCCTATATTGATGGAAGCACAGCTTTAAAGGGCAGGTATGTTAATTTCAAACACCTATTGGCTATTTTAAATTATACATCTGTATAACTCTGTAAGGTCACCTCTGTGGCTGATGGACAAATTAGTGCAAAGGTTTGCATACCCTTAAGATTACATTAATAAAAACATTAATTTACATCAGGACATTTAGTATCTGAGGTGTTATTGTTCTGGCTTTATTGCCAGAAGCGCAGTCATGGTAAAATCATATATCATAAAGCATTGATAGTAAATAAAGCTCAAGATTTTATTCATTGCAAAAATGCTGGCTTTAATCCTATCAACCATTTCCTTATCCTGTTGGTGGTATTTTTTTACCTTACAATCTGCAGCTTGGACTTTAAGGAATCTATATATTTATATATTTAGCCACACTAAATAAATACAATCAAAAATGCAATTTTTTATTACATTTAATTTACATTTAAAAATCTGTATGATGGGTTATCATACATGAGAAATGTTCAAGCAAGCACTGTGTTAAAGCTTGTTGCTGAAGTGTTTACTATTCTGATAAAACACTAGCAAGGGTACTCATTGTAGTGACTGCTGCCTTGAGGTCATTTTTTAACACGTATGTATTGTGAAAGGGTTTAATCTCTGCTATTGTGTGATTTCTATAATCATCTGTAAATGTCTGATCTCCTTTCAGCCCTCTCCACTGAGGCCTCGCATCAGGCTGCGTGGACCATAAGGAAAATTAGCCGCACCTGAATGACAAGGCAGAGGCTCCCAGCGGGTCTGTGATTGGGACACAAACTCCCTTTTAATAGACTTACACCTCATTTGGCCCCTAAAGCTGACTGAAAGGTCCCTGGGGTGGAGGTTGGGTTCAGTTCCCTCCCTCTGCTCGCAGTGAAAGACGGCCGCTTGATTAGACGGCCCTTCCCGTCCAGAAGGGTTCCAGCGAGGACAATGCGCTGTTCTCCTTTTCAAAAACAGTGGCTTTTTGTCCGAGCTGTCAGAAGCAATGTGTGTCACAGTGAAGCTTGTGTTTACAAAAGAGAGTCGCTGCTGTCTCACTCTCCCAAAACTGCTGTTTTACAGAGTTACAAAATATCGATGTAGAGTAAAAATTGTCTGATATCCCCGAAAAACGTAACTGTATTATCTGTTAATATTGATAGAAAGTAGAGCGTTCTTACTTTATTTTTTTATACAAATATCACACCAAATTAAAGAGATCAAATGTTACATTTCAAACTAATTTTAATAATAAGAGTCAGTGTGCAGAGCCTGTACTCTTCAGTTAATTCGGGAGCATGACTAGTCCTCCCCCCTGGGTGTACAGTTTGCATTTTAAGTGGGGCTGCAGCACAGAATTTCAACAGCCGCTGAACTTCCTGAGTTGAAACACTGCTGAGGTTAAGTGGTCCCTGAGCTCACGCCACCTATCTATGCTCAAATGGGACAGCTGGGGACCCTGCTGCTGCTATAGAAATCATCTCCACCACCACCACCCCATCCAGTCTCTGAGCCTACAGTGTGAAAATAACACAGGCTGCTCATTTGTGGATGTGGAACACTAAACTTCCGACCCTTTTATTCTTAAGAACTGTACCAGGACCTTTTTGTTTGTTTGAATATATGAGATGTTGAAAACTTTATTGACACAGATGTTGTGTGTGTGTGTGTGTGTGTGTGTGTGTGTGTGTGTGTGTGTGTATAGAATCAAACTGTACATGAACAGGAAAGGAAGCGATAGCTTAACAAAGTAAAATGCAGCATTCACTATATCACTCGCTCCCTCCCTCACTCAATTACTCATTTGCCAAACCTCTTCAATCCTAACAGGGTCATGGGGAAGCTGAAGCCTATCTCAGCCAACACTGGGTGAAGGCGGGGTACACCCCGAGCAGCTTGTCAGACCATTGCAGCACACACACAACTATTCACACTCACATCTAGGGTCAATTTAGAACAGACAGTTTCTCCCCGACAAATACCAGTGGAGATTCATGGGATTCAAGTTGCCTGTTAGTGGAAGTTAAAACTGTTACTGATCTCAAGGGTAGAGAAGGTCACTATGACATTCTGTTGGACAGGTAAGACCTAACATGTTGTTTACACAGCAGGTGCTCGACTGCATCTGTAGGTAGTGTAGCGGTTTAATTCGAACTCTGTCATGAGTGGAGGTTTGGCAACCTTGCTGAAATGATGCAGCACAGGAGCTTTGACCCTGATCTGCTGAAAATCTTCCATATCTATTCTGTCAGGTGACTGTGAATGTTGCTTCAAGGGAGTGTGTGTGCGTGTGTGTGTGTGTGTGTGTGTGTGTGTGTGTGTGTGTGTTCTCAGAATAGCATGGAAGAGCCCACCTTACCTTCCCGAGTCCCAGCCCAGCAGGTTCACATTAGGGGAAATTTGTTCCACAATATTGCCGCCTCCTGCTTCTTTCCCATGCTGGAGGCCTGCACAGAAGGTGGAAGCAGAGATTTGGGTGATGGCCAAACGCTGTGCACCCGTCACTCGTTCCTCACCGTGCGTCGAGGACAGAATCCCCGCTGGTCCTTTTTGCTACCGTGCAGACTCCCTGCCTGTCAGAACAAATGCTGGATCGTGGAAAATAAACTTATCTCATTCGCATGACAACACGTTCCCTCAGGTTATAATGCGATGCCAGTTTTGGAGAATCAGGCAGGGTCAATTGCTCATTTCCAGCGCAGGGAGGATGTCTATCAATAGTAATAGCTGCCTCAGCGTGCATGGAAGTAGCATACTGGAAAGGATAATGTGGGTGCATTTCAACTTGCAGGCCTTTGTGCATTTATACCATATGCCTACATGAATTTTCTGGGTATTTTAGAAAGCAGCAGTTTCACATATTCATTTATTCATCCCCTCTCACATCCATGATGCACTGGGCCACTTTCAGTTTCAGTTGCAATGTATGTTTTTTTTTCTTTTCATATTTTTTTAATTATTACTACCAGAAAGAGTTACAAGCCCCCTGCAGAACCTGTACACACTTCCATTCACATCTAGGGGTAACTGAGAATTGCCAATTAGCCTGTGCATATCTTTGGACTGTGGGAGGAAACCCAAGCATGGAGGAAACCCACATAAATACAGGGAAAATATGTAAAATCCACAAATACACCTTGCTAGCTGGCAAATATCATTTTCTGAACTGTTTTATCTTTTATTAGGGTCACAGGAAGGCTGTAGCCCAGCCTTGCCGACTGTAGCACCCTGAACAGCTCACCAGACTGACACAGGGCCAACACACACACACACACACACACACACATACTATTCACACTTACATTTACATCTAATAGCAATTAAGAAAATAAAATTAGCATAATGCGGATGTTTTTGAACTATTAAAGGAAGTGCCCAGAGGAAACACACACAAGCACAAGGAGAACATTTGAACTCCCTTGCTGAAGAAATGCCCTTGCTGGACACAAGGGTCAAACCCAGGACCTACTTGCTGTGAGGCTTGAGTGCTAACCCCTACATCACCGTGCTGCCATGGAATTATAATTATATATTATATATTTATATATAGAATTTTATAAATATAAAATACTTATAATTATTATAAAAATATAATATTTATTGTGGTCTAAGGATGTGCACTCAATGTGTAACCATGGAGATGATTGTTATATACACCAAGGTTAAATCTAATTTATTTGAATTACTAGAAGTGAACTAAATCAAGAAAATCAAGATTGAAATGTGAATTAAATTGCAAGAGTTGGGGTAATACCAAACTAATGAAAATCCTATCTAAGCTAAAAGGTAAAATGACTTTTGTTATGCTGCACAATACATTTAAAAATACTAAAACGCATTTTGAAATACTGTTTTATTTATGTGAAATTGCATTTATTCACCAACATAATTATTTTGTAAACTTTATATGTGATTCAATGAGTTTTTCCTCAAAATTCTTAATCCCTATCAATTCAGTACAGTCACTCTCTTCAAGCAAAAGATAATAACTGGATAAAATTCCTGATTTTCTCCATGCTGTAGATCTGAATGAGGTCTTTAAACAAATAGTCATTCAAAACAAACAGAAGTTTTTACTTAGTTATTTAATGAATATGGCTATCTTACATTAATTAGCCCTATGTGGAGAAGTTAATTGTTTCCTAGTTAAATTTGGGACTAATTTAAGACATGATTAGAGTCAGCTGATTAAACATGGTTAGACTTGATTACATCAAACCCTGTTCAATATAAAGTTCACTCATTTTAACCCTTATGATCAGAAGGAAGTTACCAGTATGAAGCTTTGCACAAGCAGCGATTAAAGTTAATTCATAAGGAGATTAGAAAGTTCTAAGGATGTAAGACACTACTGAGTATTAAAGAGCATGAAAGCCTATAGAGTAATTTAAAGCAAATGTAGAATTTATCAGCAGTGTTTGGGTTGTGTCGTGATAAATTAACCAGTAACAAGAATGTTAGCATAAAACAATCCCCCATTAATGCTGGTGAAAATCATGTGGATGGACAAGATGTTTGGTCAAATATTCTCCAGGTATATTAAGAGGATTTTTGAAGATATTTTATGTATAGGAAATTGTATGACCCTTTACTGTTTATTTTACGTCATTTAAATGTTCTGAAGTTTACAGCATTTTATTCCATATAAAATTCAACAACACTCAGTTCAACTCAATGTAGTTTTATTTGTATAGTGCATTTGACTTTACTGATGTTGTTAAAAGCAGCTTTACATAGTAGAAACAAATTTAATAAAGAATTTAAACATTTCTCTATAAACCCTACATGTCACTGCAGTTCCTTCAAGCAGTTGAATGCGTTATGAGCTCAGGTTAATGACACATGCAGCAATAAAGAAAATTACAAAGGAACCAGATATTTTTTATGACTCATGATGCTGGTCATTCAAAAAAAAATAAAAGGAAAAAAAAAACTTTAATTTGTGTCATTAGAAATAAAAACAGAGTATTTAAGTATTTTCCAGAGGTAGCAGCCATTGAAAATTAAAATCTTACAAACAAGTATTATTGTAGTAGTTTGACATTTTAAAACAGATATTTAAAATTTTATAGCATTGTTGATAGTGCATTGCACATTGTGGCCCCTTGCAGTGCTAATTGAATTGCATTATCCTAATCTTAGTGTGTGTAGAAAAGAGTGATAAACACAGCTGGCTGGTTTTTAAGCTAATTTGCCCTCTGAACAGCCTCTAACCTCTGCACTGCACCTGCAAAAATAACCCCTTCACCCTACCCAAAGAACAACTAACCAGTGCGGTCCTATTAATAACATTTAGAATCTGTGAGTTTACGCTTGAGTTCTTGTCAAACGTAACATAAAGTAATTATGATGTACCAGCAACAGCTAACAGAAATATGTCAATAAAGAGTAACGTGTGTTTTCCCCTCCATGTCATTTGAAAAATTCATTCATTTGACCAGATCATAAGATGCTCATATTCAGACATTGTCTTTGTGAAGAATTTCAACCAGCGTTTTGCAATGACATCCCTCCTTAGAGCTTATGAGATTCACTTTCCCACTGTCTATAATGAGACAGGACAGAGCTTATAGCTGCTCAATACAGGCATAACCATTCTTTGATTCAAACACTTATGCAGAACAGCCTGGTTAAAGCCTCTGAAAATGTGCTGTCAGGACTTCTGGATTTAAATTTAACCCTGTTAACCCACAGAAAAAGACTCCTCATGCACACACTCGAAGGCAGGAAAGAGTCAGGATGTGACATTTTTATTTGACATTAAGAAAGAGTCTCCATAAAACAGTGAACTGATATGGGAATCAATTTTCCTTGTCACAACATGTGAATTTGTAAAGGCTAATGTTTTAATATGTAGTATATGCAGTAGTGAGTGGAAAAAATTTAATTGCATGGCTGTTGATTGTAATAGGTTCATTGTAATTGTACCAATATGGTGGTGTAGTGGTTAGCATGTGTCATGTTTGCATGTTCTCCCCATGCTTGTGTGGATTTTATACGGGCACTCCAGTTTTCTACCAGAGTCCAAAGATATGCACATTAGGCTAAATTGCCCCTAGATGTCGATGTGAGATATTCTCATGAATGAATGAGTTTCTCATTCTCATTCTATGAATAAGTGTGTGTGTGTTGGCCCTGCTATGGCTCAGTGAGCTGTTCAGGGTGAACTCTGCCTTCAGCCAGTGTCAGCAAGCCTAATAGTATTAAATGGTTTGGCAAATGACTGAGTGAGTGAGTGAATTTAGAAGAATAAACATAAGAATTTAAATGATTGCAGCTGATCCAGAACCAGTAATATCCACCCCATTTTCATGTGATTATAATAAAATACTATAATTATTTCTATTCTGTTTTTATATTAAAGGAGAAGACAGCACTTGTTGAAAGTTAATCTAAAAAAACCTCTATCATTAAAATCTGTCTGTGTGTAAAATCTTAAACCGACAGCTGCAATTGTAAAGATTTTATGGGTGGATATTTAAACACTGAGTCTTAGAATGATGACATCATCAAGGCTCAAGTTAACATGGAGGAGTTTGGTGTCAAACGTCATTTTTTTTTTAGTATTTCAGGAGTTTGTGCTTAAATATTTGAATACTGGTGTATATATAGTTTCTTAGTGAACAGGTAATGATTTTAATCTGAACCTTTTCACACCTCCAACACAAATCTGGCATAAATATATCAAAATTCCATACTTGTACATGTTAACACAATGACATCATCATTCTGAGACTCAGTTTTCAAATAACTGCCCATAAAATCTTTAAAACAGACTCTATTGGCCTCAGATTTTGCACACGGAAAGAAATTAATCTTGATACTTGAATGAGATTAACTTTTAACAAGGGCCGTCTTTTCCTTTAATTAATATTAATGTGTTAATTCATTGCTCAGACTTTTACACTTCTCAAAATTGTGTGTAAGACGGTCGATCTACCTTCAACTCAGGATTTTTTTAAAAAGCGTAGATGCAAAGTATTGTGGCAACACATGCATCTGCTTCAAGTAAAGTTAATTATAGTCAACACTGCAGCATTTCCCTACAGAATACATCGTGTTAAACAAACCTCAGCACCACAAAAGCTGTTTCTTTTCCCATAATGAAGTAACACGCCTCTAATTAATAAATATCTTATAATCCTGATTATGCTTTTAAAAATGCATGTGCCCTTTGTCCTCTCATTATAGAAATTGTTGATTGATCACAAACACAGTGATTGCCTGTAAATCCCTGGGCTCTATTAAGTATTGAGGTCAAAAGTAGAACAATGTGGCATTAAAAAGGTACAGCTTTCAGGGAAAAAAAAAAAGAAATAAAAACACCTCAGGGTCAAAATTAAGTTCTTAATCATAGGCTTTACTTATTCAGTTGTGTTTCCCTTTAAACATTTTTCCTTTGTCTCTCCTTCAGGTCCATTGGAATGTCTTGGTGGCATTGGCTAATTGTGTGTGCATGTGGTGTGTTGGGATACATGTGGGGATCCATGGAGACGTCAAGTTCTTCCTCGTCTTGGGGCACTTAAATTAAATAAAGTAATCCCACTTCTTGAAAACCTCAGGGGCAAGTGATAAGACAATTAAAGCACTGTGATGGTTTACCCACAGAAAGGGGCAGCTGAAACCCAAGAGGCAATTAACTCTGGTTTAATGAACTCCCTTTTGTTACCTTTCTGTTTCAAATTCCCATCCTAGTCTCACTGGCTTTTTTTTTTTATAGTAGCTTTCACTTGTTCTCCACCCTGCTCGTTTCTCACAGTGTCTCTGAAATGAAAACAGATCATTAGTTAATAGACCCTCTGTGAGCTGATAGGTCTATTTAAATGCTTTTGTGAAAGTGAATATGATGAAAATGGGTCTGTACAATGGGTAGTTTAGGATCAGAGCTTGTAGATATCATATCAGGACAATTATCATACTTCTGAATATCCATTCGAGCTGATTTCACTGCAGGGAAATATCTACAGTAGATAGATGGACTGTATTGTTTATTGAGTATACTGCATAGTCTTTAAAGGTGCACTGGACATCATTTAGGCTATAAACATTACATATCACTGATTCGAATACCTCATTTCCTCTCTATGTCCAATTTCCAGAGTATGGCTGGACAACAAACATTAACCGTTTTAGTTGTTTAATTCTGTAGATTGCTAGCTAGCATTATTTATTCTTATTTAATTAGGCCAATTATGACAAAGTAAAATTAAACATACAGCTACATTAACAAATTGTTTTGTCAGAAAAAAAAGCAAGAATAAAAGAAAAAAAAAGAAAGGCACCATTTCCAACCATGGAAGTTTGATGCAGAATCTAACACACCTCTTTCAGCTGAACTTCTTAAAGTAATAATCAGATAGTCAGGTGTGCATGATCTTTAAATCTTGTTGTAAATCATGAAATCATCAGGAATTTACCAGTTATAATAGTCGTCATCATCATCATCATCATCATCATCATCATCATCATCATGTAATCAATTGTTCAGCACAAATCTACCTAATTTAGTGTCCACCCTCATCCCCTTCTTAGTCCCACATTTACAGTACTGTGCAAGTGTTTTAGGCACATGCAACGAAATTTTGTAGAGTAAAAATGCTATCAAATAATAGCATACAAGTAATTAACTAAAACCATTGCGGAATGGTGGTGCAGTGGTTAATATGTCTGCCTCACATCCGAAGGCCTGGGTTCGATTCTTGGGCTCAGGCATTTCTGCGTGGAGTTTGTATGTTCTCCCCATGCTTGTGTGGGTTTTCTCTGGGTACTCCAGTTTCCTTCCACAGTACAAAAACATGCACAGTAGTCTAATTGGCTGTTCCAAATTTCCCTTGAGTGTGAGCATTAGTGTGAATGGTTGCATTTGTGTTGGCCCTGCAATGGTCTGGTGAACTGTTTAAGATGTACTCCTACCTACTAGTCGGTTGAGAGGGTTGCCAGCCTCCCCTCGACTGCAATTAGGATGAAGTGGCTTAGAAAATGAATGAATAGATAAATAAATTAAACATTTCTACCTACAAAAATTATATAAAGCACAGTAAACAGTAATAAACAAAACAAATTTTAGTTTTTTTGCTAGCTTCTGAATTCCTGATAAATTTTTTAATGTTTTGCATAGCACTACCTTGAATAATGCAATTAAATGTAAAACAAAAACAAAACAAACAAACAAACAAAAAAAAATTCACTCACTCTCACTCATTTACTGAACTGCATAATCTTTACTTTTAGGGTTGTGGTGACGCTAGGGATACACCTTGGACAGCTTACCACATCATCGTAGGACAACACATACGCTGCCATTCATACCCACTCCTAGGGGCAATTTAGAACAACCATTTAGCCAAATGTGAATGTCTTTGGACTGTGGTAGGAAACCTTAGTCCCCAGATAAAACCTGCACAAGCACGGTGAGAACATGTAAACTCCGAACAGAAACGCCAAAGACTTGAGACTCCAGGACCTTCTTGCTGTGAAGCAGACGTGCCAATGACTATGCCACCATGCCGCCCTAAAAAACAAACAATCAAACAAACAAAAGCAAAAACAACTATAGTTCAGCTTTTCTCATGATTGAAATGGATGAATTAAGAAAGAAGGTGTTCAAATTGAACACAGCTCTCCTGAGTTGCACCTCTTGCCTGCTAATTGTGCCATTTAGTTCAGGCACGACTACTCACTGCCACTGTTTAGTCTGGCTAATGATGATTCACAACCTCAACAATCCCCTTGATAATTAAAAAAAAAAATCATCCACTGCCTGCAAGTCCGTGATGGCTGTAATTGACAGATTCCCACGCTGAGAAAATATCGAGCTGTCTGTCTTCAAGACTTTTCTGGCCGAGCATGCTGAGGAAATTATTTTAATAGTGTTTACCCAGTAAGGTATAGTTGACATTGTACACCGTGGCCCAATTTTAGATTTGTGAAGATGTCTCTTATCCTCTTTTAGGAGGTATATCTTGTGTTTTTATCTAATGGGTTATACAGATTGTGAAATTATGTTCAGTGTTCAGTGTAGATATAAGTGTGAATGGTTGTGTGTGAGTTGGCCCTGCAATAGTCTGGTGAGCAGATCAGGGTGCACCTCCGTCCGGTGTTGACTGAGATGTTGACCCGGTGACCCTAGTAGGATTAAATGTTCAGTGTTTTTAGACAGTCCCCATAAAGAAATCTGTGAATGAGATACTATATATTTTTGTTTTAATTGTGCCAGCAGTTTACCATGGAATAAGTAAGGCATTTTTACTCATTGACTGATAAATTCCCACTGATGAAGTCTGTATATCTGATAACTTAGAGTATCTGTACAAGAGCTGATAGTAGGCACAGAACCAAACATGGACCAGGACCACAACACTCCTCTATTGTTATTTTCTGCATCAAGTGGAGCTGGTGTCAAAGCACATATCGATAAGTAAGTGTTTCAGTGGATCGCTGAAACTATCCATTCCAGTGTGCTCATGCACGTTACTTTACTAAACAGTCGATGATTTTCCAAAATTGTATAGTTTTCTGATATGTTTTAATAATTTCATTTGTACTGTATTAATTCCACAAGGGAAATTTTGACTTCTGCATTTAGCCCATCCAAAGTGAGCACACACACTTGGAGCAGTGGGCGGCTACACATTGCAGAGCCCACGGAGAGCAGTTGGAGGTTAGGTGTTTGCTCAAGGGCATTTTAGCCATGAATGTAGAGGAAGGGAATAAATGCAGCTCACAAACACCCCCCCCGCCGCCGCCGCCGCCGCCACCACACATTTTTCCTGTTGCTTCAGGAATCGAACCAGCAACCATTAGGTCCCAAAGCCACTTCTATAACTATTAGTCTATGGCTGCTGCCCCCCTCCCCCCCAATTTATTTTTTAGCTTTTATTGATCTATGATTAAAATATTTGCCCATGGGAACCTGTCTATCATACACATAGATATGTCTTCGCTGATCATCCCATTTATGGCTCTAGGAATTTATGCTCATTTAACCACAATAGCTGCCCTGCGATGGCCTGGCGAGCTGTCCAGGGTGTACTCTGCCCTCGCCCAGAGTCAGCTGAGATGGGCGCCAGCCTCCCTGCGACCCTAATTAGGATTAAGCGGTTCAGAAAATGAATGAATGAACCACAATAGCATTAGTGAAGCCTGTCAACAATAGTTGGCACACAGTTGCTGTTCCAGTTTATCACAAAGGTTCATTGGGGTTGATGGGCACTATGCAGCCAGCATACGAGCCCTATGCAGATCACTCAAGCTCTCTGTATTAACCTTGGATAACCATCTCTTTTTGGACCTTGCTTTGTCCACATAACATTAACATGATGGGACATATCTTGGGATTTTAGTTCCAAGGGAAATCTAAATGCCCAGATACTTGTATGAGGGTCTAGTGTCGATACATTTTTTACCATATAGTATATGTCCTGGGCGGCACAGTGCCATAGTGGTTAACAAGTCCGCCTCACAGCAAGAAGGATACTGTGTTTGAGTCCCAGGTTCAAGTATTATTCTGTGGAGTTTAAATGTTCTCCGCATTCTTGCATGGGTTTCATGGTTCCTTCCAAAGTCCAAAGTCATGCATGTTATGCTAATTGGCTGTTCCAAATTGCCTGCTGGTGTGAGTGTAAATGGTTGTGTGTGTATGTTGGCAATGTGATGGTGTGGCGAGCTGTTCAGGGTGTACCCTGCCTTTGCCCTGTGTCAGCTGAGATAGGTTCCAGCCTCCCTGCAATCCTAGTAGGATTATGAGTTTCAGCAAATGAATAAGTGAGTAAGTAGTCTTTAAGATAAAACAACTGCTATGCCAATCAAAATTGCATATAACAACAAGTATGAGCTCTCCTAATGAAGTCGTGTTGACACTGAAGGTATCTGTGGCATCTCATTTTCACCACCCATTAAAGACACTAATTTCCTATTTAGTTCTCTGAAACTCATCATGTACTGCAGAAACCATTGCCTCTAGTACAGCAAATTTGTCCATCTTTACAATATTGGTGCTGCATTTGGTTCTCAAAAGCATCTTGCTGATGTCAACAAGTCGAACATGAAATAAGCAATCCATCCAGGTTGGCTTCTAGTTCAGTCATCTGTTTTATTAAATAGTGCCTTGGAGAGGAATTGATGTCTTAAGGAGTGTCCATTTTTTAACCCTGAACCACAGTGGACTCTATGGAAGGGCAAGAATGGTAGTAAGTTACCATCCATCTCCTTTTGGCTTCCAGCTTAGCTTCTTCCTTCTATTCCAAAGACAGAAAGAAAGAGCCTTTTTTTCTGCCTTCCCAATCCTGTAAACTGTTGCCTTTCTTATTGTCCCTGTTATTAAAATGTTTGTTCACCACAGCTGTGCAGGGAATCCCCTGAAGACAACCTCAACCTGGAACAACCATGCCTGCCATTTCTCCTGCCTTCATTCCTGCAGTGGGATTTCGTACTTCTTTCTTTTCCTTTCAAAACTTCCCGGAAATCTGTCCGTGCATTGAGGATAACTTTCTTAGCCTGTTCAGATGACATGACCATGTCTGACCTCATAGTTGATTGGACAGCCTGGGAGTCCACCTTCATTTACATGTACATTTATGGCATTTGGCAGACGCCCTTATCCAGTGTGACTTACATTTCTTACATTGATTAAACTGGATAGCACTTACAGAGTGCAAGCAACCTCCACTACACAGCATGAATAATGTAGCAATTATGCCCTATATGGGTAGTGGTTTGAATATATAATGTGTGGATTTGACCAAATTAGCTTAAAAAATGTTTGAGAGATTTTGAGAGATGGCTGGGATTTGACCTTGGAACGTCACTCCATGTCAAAGGTAATTGTCTCACTAAAGAGTCCATATACAGTTTTCTATTAGTGTTTTATAGTAACAGTATGTCTGTCAGTGCTCATTTTGATGTTTTCTTTGCTCTATCCCCAAAACTTTGTGACCTTGCTCTGTCCTTCACCTTTGACCTAGAAATTCCAATAGCAAATCATCTCTGTGACTCAAGATATAGGCTTCCACTAAATTTGGTGAAAATCTCAGGCGACACTGGGCAAAGGCGGGGTACACCCTGAACAGTTTGCTAGATCATCGCAGGTCCAACACACACACACACACACACACACACACACACACACACACACACACACACACACACACACACAAAAACATACACACTTACAC
>JAOUQZ010000051.1:5934379-5946462 GCA_028564935.1 Neosilurus hyrtlii | reverse complement strand
CACACACACACACACACACACACACACACACACACACACACACACACACACACACACAAAACCATTCACACTTACACTCACACCTAGGGGGAGTCTGAAACAGCCAATTAGCCTAATGTGTATGTCTTTGGACTGTCGAAGAAAACTGGAGGGTCCACAAGAAACCCACACATGCATTGGGAGAACATGCAAACTCCACAGAGAAACTTAGGTGCAGAGAAACTGCGCTCAGGACTCGAACTTGGGACCTTGTTGCTATGAGGCTATATATATTTCTACTGCTATGTGCTGACCACTATACCACCATGCCACCCAGAGAAAAATTTGTCATATGTGATGCATGACACGACAAATTAGTATCTTTAATTGGGACTGTGGGTAGCATGGTGGTGCGGTGGTTAGGACTTCTGCTTCACAGAAAGAAGGCCCAGGGTTCGATTTCAGGGTTCGGGTGTTTCTGTGTGGAGCTTGTATGTTCTCCCCGTGCTTGCATGGGATTCCGCCGGGTACTCCAGTTTCCTCTCACAGCCCACAAAAAACCCATGCACAGTAGGCTAATTGGCTATTTTAAATTACACTGGGTTTGAGTGTGAGTGTGCATGGTTGTGTGTGTGTTGGCCCTGCAATGGCATGGTGAGCTGTCCAATGTGTACCCCGCCCTCACACAGAGTCGGCTAAGACTGAGGCTGAGTTGCCAGCCTCCCAGTGACCATAATAAGGGTAAAGTGGCTTGGTAAGTGAATGAATGAATGGATTTGGGATCGTAAACATCAAATCCAATGGTATCCTATGGTCATGCTGTTTGTTATAAATGATATCAATGTTTTATGCCTTCTCAAAACCTAGTTGCCTGAGTTAGTAAAACTTACTAAAAAAACGTCCATGTCAGAACATTTCTCTGTACCTTAATATTTCTCCCAGACTCCCATTTAAGCGAATGAATAAAAGGAATAATATAATCCCTGCTGGATTTTCATTGCTCTTGCTTCACATTTACTTTGACACAAATTGGATGTACAGTAATTTATTATGATTTTAGGTGCTCAGAGCTTACTGTCACCAAGGAGCCTGTCACCTTGCAGGTGTAAAGCTTGAGGACAGCAAAACGAACCCCCCACCCCCACTGCCTCCACAAACTGAATTGCTATTCCACACGCACGTCTCTTGCAGACTAAGTGACATCAAGCCTCGTTATTGTCATCACATGCCACATTTGTAACCTGTTAAGGAGCAAATTGTGATAAAACGGCCCGATCGCCCCTCTTCAGAGTGCACTTAAACAATGTGGACTCTGTGCTACACACACTCACACGTGCCAAGTGTTCCTATTTAAGGTGATCACTGCTTTTTTTTTTGGCCTGAGATATTCCACACACATTAAGCATAAATATCCCATAACAACTCATTTATTCTACTTGAAAAGTCATGGTTGTCATGTGTTCAGTGTATTAATCATTGTGAGAAACTGTTTGGCAACAATGGCTTTGCTATGGTTGGTAGATAATGGCTGATTCCATCCCTTTGTGGTTTGTTCCATACAATACATCTCTGGACTGGCAAGATCTTCTATAAGCTAAAGGACAGTGGTGGCTCAAAGTGGTTAAGGCTCTGGGCTTACTGATCAGAATGTTGGTGGTTCAAGCCCCAGTACCAAAAAGCTTCTATTTGGGCCCTTATCCCTCAATGGCTCAGTTGTATAAATGAGATAAAAATGTAAGTTGCTCTATAAGGGTGTCTGCCAGATGCCGTAAGTTTTACAAGCATTTCATCAAAGTTATTTCTGTGATAGAAAAAAACTCCCACTGGAATTAAACTTCTACTGCTCTTATACAGTATGTACAGGATCTAATCATTAAAACGGAAATTTAAGCAACTCAAGTATGACGGGGTTTCTGTAGAATGCTTTAATAAATTTGTCAGTCTAAGGTAAGTAGATATCAAGGGATTGCTTTGCAGTTTGATATTATCAGTGTAGATCAAAGTAAAAATATAACAGCCTAACACTTTGTTAAATGTCTTTCTCAGTACAGGAATCTTTGTTGTTTAAGGGAACTAGATTAAAATTCACATTTATAGCTGTGAAGTTGTGACGTCATTCAATTGCTGTCCTCATTATTTTATTACAAATGGATTTCAAATCTTTCTGTTTATTTGTTTATTGATAATTTATTTATTTTTTATACTTACTACATTGAAATAGTGAAATAGTAGAAAGCTAGCCTTGTGTCCCTATCCACGACATCATCCAAATACATTCAGAAAATCTATGGTTTGATATGAAAGTAAATCGGGTATTGAAGGTTTTTTTTATCGAATCGGCTTTAGTTGCCAAGTTTGTGAACACAAACAAGGGATTTGAATTTGGTTTAAATGAGATTAGCATTATGTGATTCATCACAAAAGGAAATCAAATTCGAGTTGTTATGTGTCTTTTTTTTTTCGTCTTAGCATTGATCACAAATGAGAACGAGATGCAAGATGAGCATTGGAGAGAACAGGGTGTTCTTCCTTCAGTGTGTAAACTCTGCATTCAATTTAACAGTTGTGTGTGCATGCGTGTGTGTGTGTGTGTGTGTGTGTGTGTGTGTGTGTGTGTGTGTGTTTGTGTGTGTGTGTATGATTGTTCAGAGGAGGAGAGGAGTGACCCCTACTGTGCTAAGATCTCCTTCGTCTCCCTTTATATTCCTCAGAGGGTTCACATCACAGAATGCAAAAAGTTGGTTTGTCTTTCCGCTCCTCCTCATGTCATGCTGTAGGTCTTTAGTCGGATGGTTTCTCTCTCTCTTTCTCTCTCTCTCTCTCTCTCTCTCTCTCTCTCTTTCTATCTCTCTCTTTCTCACATCACTGTCTCCCTGTCAGCATCGTCACACCACAGGCTGCACCTGCTCTCTCATTCCTAATTAGACTTGTTTAATTAATTATATTCAGCAGCACAACATCCTTAGAGTATTTGGGCTCTTCTTTCCTCTTATCCTGGGAGGATCCATCTCACTTTGTGCCACATAATTCTCTATGTCATAAGATATGAAGAAGAAAAAAATGGCGCAATGTTGTATTGTGTGTGTATACACCAAATAGAATATGCAGCAAGATATAATTAGCTAGTCAGGGTGTTTTTAAATATATAAATGAATGATGACGTTTAAGGGTACAGTGGATGTTGCAGGATGGCTGAGGGGCTAGTATGGGGAAAATAATTAACTAATCTTAAAACAATCTGTTGAGCAATTTTTAGTCTATGCTCATATTCTCATTCATTTATTTTCTGAACCGCTTAATCCTAATTAGGGTCGTCTTTATAAACTGCATAAGGTATATGTGTGTTGATGTGTGTGTGTGTGTGTGTGTGTGTGTGTGTGTGTGTGGACCCCATCCTGTACTCTAGGTAAGGGAATACCTGCCTGTATCCTTTGCCTCGCAGCTGCTGGGCCTCTACACTGCCTGCAGTGTCAATTCACATGCAAAGAAAGAGCCTATGAAATATTCACCTTCTGATCAAGTCTGGCACAATGGGCTCGAGCTAGAGAAACCTTTGGCTGCATTGTGGAGTGCAGCTGTATTGTGTGTCCTACATGTTGACACTGACCATATGGAATGTGTACACACACACACACACACACACACATACACACACACACACGGCTGTGACCTGGTTAGTACTCTGAGGCCATGATCCTGCTCAAGGACAGATACAATTGAAACTAAATAAGGAATAATAATAATAATAATAATAATAATAATAATAATAATAATAATAATAATAATAATAATAATAATAATAATAATAATTCATAATTCTTTTTAAAAAATTTTTATTTTTTGCAGAACCTTTATCAGAGTCTCGGGAAGGCTAACTTCTATCTCAGCCAACTCTGGTAAAAGGCAGGATACACCAGTCAATCACAGAGCCAACACACACAATCATTCACACTCACACCTAGGGAAGCACCCAGAGGAAAACCCTGCAAACACATGGAGAACATGCAAACTTCACACAGAAACGCTCTCGCTGAGCTCGGGACTCAAACCCAGGACCTTCTTGCTGTGAGGCAGAGATGCTAACAACTACACCAACGTGACATCCGAGATGCAAAGCACTGGAGTTTAATTTCCCTCACTTTTTAAAATGAGATATCTTTGCTATGTGCATTTTGCTGACTAAAGAAATCTTTTACTCAGGAACTAATGAACTTTTTAATTAATGCAGGAACTTTAAGTACATTTCTTCTAGAGGAACCAGTTCTGGGACCATAATTCCAGGAACTATTTTAATTTCTGCATACAACCTTGTTCCTTATTTCTTTTTACTCTGGTGGTATCTGGTGTCAAATTCTTTGTCACCTTCTTGTTGTGGTTGCTGTTGGTGATGTTGTTGTGGACAGTTGGCTCTAAAAGTCCTCCTCCTCCAAAATTAGTGATCAGAGTCAAATGAAACTTGGCAGGTTTGTTCTTGTGGATAATAGCTAGAATTCCGAACTTGAAACAGAACTGTGTACCTGCTCTATGATGCATGTACAGAATAGACCAAATTTGGCAACATTTTATTATGCGACATAAGGTTTTTTAATTTTTGACCCGGATGTAGAATCACTGTGTCATGAAAAGTAGAGTTTCATTGAAAGTCTTAATCCTCCGTTATCACTGACCAGGATCCGATGAAACTATGCAGGCTTACACTAGATGACCTAAGTGATAAACAGATTTTTAATTTTCATAATGGAAATGGAATTATCGGCAGCTGTGTACCCAGATCTGAATGTCGGAGCAGATATCCGTCCGGTGTGTAGCTCAATCGATTTTTTTTAAACTTCTGTATGTTTTTTCTCCCCCCCAGGGGAATCCATAATTCTATCTTGGCAGAGCTCCCACGCAGAGCACCACTGATAAGAAAAAAGTGTCTAACCATCGAATTGCTTTTGGAACATGAAAAAAAAAATATATAGCGTTCGTTCATCCGTCCCTCCGTCCTCTCTCCTCATGTGAACCCTGTGTTATTCCTTGAAAAATGTATACCTCGAATAAAGAAAAAAATTTAACAAAATTTTCTTTGGAAAGAATAATATAGAGAACAAGAGGCGTATAATTCTTGGGTCACGTGATGTGATGTCATCGTTACTGATGTGAAATAAATAAACAGCTAATGATATGTTTGTGTTATTGAAATGTTCTCTAAAGCTACGGGTTCTAAATGGTGTACTTTCCATGTCGAGACTAAGATTGTGTGTTTGGTTCCCTCATTTTCATTTCCTTATATAAACAAGTTATTAAAATGAATTGATCTTGATGTATGTAGGATACGTGTATGAGGTTTGAGAGTTCCCACCAAAAGAGTTTCCCGATTAAGGGGAGTGCCTACATCTATATATTAAAGGCAGATCTAGATGACTCCTTGGACAAGCAAGGTATTGAGTCACTTGCCTTAGAAATCATTGTGAGGAGTCGGACCCTCAAAAGTGTATGATAAAACAACAAAGAGATATAATTAAAATTGTTATATTATACTGTACACATATTGCTGTGTTCAAATGTAGCTTCATAGAGGATCAAAAAAGAAATAGCTAAAGCAGGTTTGTGCTCATTATTATAGTACTGTTTACAGTTTGTTTTAAATGCATCATGGGCTATCAGAGCACGCGTGTATTTTCACGTACGACTGTGTCTGTCATGAGTCTAGCTGACCACTTATGTTCAGTGACTGCTTACATCATTTCCCCTAGAACGTTGTGCTGGCTCTGGAAGGCTCGTGTGCATAATGATTATGTTGGTGTCTGACACCAAACAAGCACCAAATTTAGTTTAGAAGAGGCTGGATAAGAAAAAAATATTTATTCCAAATAATCAGATTGGCAGGTAAGACTCATTTGTTACTTGCAACTATGTAAACCATAATTTTTTTTCAAACACTGGCACACTGTCACCAAAAAAAAAAAATAATAATAATAAAAACCCCTTCCCACTGCATACTGAACTGATGGCACATTTTCTGTTGCTTCTGTACCTTTCGGTCTTTAGAGGACAAAGGATATGAAATCAAATGTGTCCCAGTCCTCCACAAAATAGCATTTAGTTTTGTCCCCATGTCAACCAATCACCCAAAATGCCTTTCAAAATAAAGTGTAAACCAAATCTAAGGGTCTCCTTGTTGTCTCATCCACCTTTTTTTTCTGCAAGTGCTCACTTGTTTGATGGAGGTGCTGCTCACTTCTTAGTTATGAGAGGAAATCAATAAGAGTCGTACTGACACGGGAATAGGTTTTGTGCAAATCAGAAACTGCTGGGTGACGTTTAACACTCTGAATGTTGCTAATCAATGAGACACAAGAGTCACAGAATGACTAATACAGCAGGTTGGAAAGTAAGCAGGGATTGTACAGCAGTATTAAACAAGTGAAATTACAGTTTGTAGATTTATAATGAATACACACAGCAGCAGTGAGGTGACAACATCCCTCTCAGTTCATGATGTAAGCCTAACTTTATCTTCAGGGTTTTGCCTGTTTGTTTGCTAGTTACAAAACCAGGTATGTTGACAAGCATTTCTTACCAAGGTCCTCTCAGTGTGTGTATTTTATTATATTATATTATAGCTATTTTTTTCTGAGCTGTTGTAACAAGTAAATTTCCACTGTGCAGAATTAATAAAATTCATTCATTTATTCATTTGCTGAACAGGTTCATCTTGGAGGTGTCGTGAGACTGGAGCCAACTCTGGGCAAAGGCAGTGTACACAGTGAACAGCTTGCCCGTCCATCTCAGGGCCAACACACACACACAACCATTCACACTTACATCCTCAACTGGGGCAATTTTGAATTGGTGCAAACTCTATACAGAAACACCCTTGCCAAGAACAGTATGCAAACCCTGGGTTGCTGGGTGCTTGAAAACCTTGCTGTGAGGCAGACGAGTTAAACACTACACCGCTGTGGCTCCCTTGTCTTATCTTATCATGTTTTATCATATCCCCAGTGTACTTTTTAGTATTGCTTACTTTAGATAGAAAGGTGGTAATAAATCAGAATGTTAGGTTAAATTGTACCAACTGCACCAAAGTTGTTGTTATTATTCATTCATTTCCTTCATTAATCCATCTTCTTCGGCTTTTTCTGGGGTCGGGTCACGGGGACAGCAGCCTAAGCAGTGAGGTCCAGACGTCCCTCTCACCACTTCCTCCAGCTTCATCCTTTGAATCTGAGGTTCAACCATCGGCCAGGTCCTCCTCTCCAGTACTCCTGAATAGACTTTCCCGGGTAGGCTGAGGAGTGCTGATTCCACAATAGTTGAAAGGTACGGCCCACGATGACCACGTGATGTTGTAGAGATGTGTCAACCAAGACAGTCCTACAACATCCAGAGCTTTGAGGTATTTAGGGCAGATCTCATTCACCCCCGGAGCCTGGCCACCGAGGAGCTTTTTAACTACCTCGGCTACCTCAGCCTCAGTGATGTGCAGACCCCCCTCTGAACCCCAAGGCTCTTTCTCTTCCACGGAGGGCATGATGGTGGGAGTATTCCTTCCACCTCCCGACAACTTCCCCTGTCAAGGTGAGTAGCTCCCCACTTCCACTGTAAACAGTGTTTGTGGAGTACTACTCCCCCCTCCTGAGGCACCGAATGGTGGTCCAGAACCTTTTCAAGGCCAACCAATAGTCTTTTTCCAGGTTCTCACTGAACTCCACCCACACCTGACATTTTGCGTCGGTGATGGCCTGGGCTATAGCAGGTTTGGACTGTCGGTACCCATCCGCTGCCTTGGCAGTCCCACAGGCCAAAAGGACCTGATAGGCCTCCTTCTTCAGCTTGACAGCCCCCCACACCGCAGGTTTGGGGGTTGTCCACATGACAGGCACCGATGACCTTCTGGCCACAGCTCTGTTCTGCCACCTCAATAATGGAGACACGGAACATGGCCCATTCATGCTCTATGTCCCCAGCCTCCATTGGGATGTGGTTGTAGCTCTGCCAGAGGTGGGAGTTGAAGGCCCTTCTGACAGGAGACTTTCTCCACCCGAGTGTCTAGAACATGCGGCCGCAAGTCCAAAGACACGACTACAAAGTCGATCATCGAACTGCGACCCAGGGTGTCCTGGTGCCATGTGCACTTATGGACACCCTTATGTTCGAACATGGTTTTCGTGATGGACAAACCGTGATGAGCACAGAAGTCCAACAATGAAACACAATTCCCTCCCGACCCCTATCGCCCTCCCATGGACCCACAGCTTGGGATTCTTTGGATTCTCAGCTACTGACTCTAGCTTCTCGAACATGGAATGTAACCTCTCTGGCGGGGAAGGAGCCTGAGCTGGTGCATGAAGTTGAGAGATACCGACTAGATATAGTCACCTCAACACATAGGTTGGACTCTGGAACCTCTCTTCTCGAGATAGGTGTGAGCATCCTTGTTGTCCCCCCTCTCGGTGCCCACATGTTGGGGTTCTCTCTGGTTGACAAGATTTTGCGTCAGCGACAGAGAACCCCGGAGAGACGCATTTTGCCGTCAACCGGAGAGAACCCCAACATGTGGCCACCGAGACGGGGGGCAACAAGAATGTCCCCATGATAATTTCAGAATAAAACAAGGTCCAGCCCATCTTGATCTGAACCTAGTTTTCATTGCATTTCATTTTCTTAACCGCCTAATCCTAATTAGGGTCGCAGGAGAGTGGCTGGCGCCCATCTCAGCTGACTCTGGATGAAGGTGGTACACTCTGGACAGCTCGCCAGGCCATCGCAGCGCCAAAACACGTACTGTTCACACTCACTCTCACACCTAGGGGCAATTTGGAACAGTCAATCAGCCTACTGTGTATGTTTTTGGACTGTCGGAGGAAACTGGAGTACCCGGAAGAAACCCACACAAGCACAGAAAGAACATATAAACTTCACACAGAAACACCTGAGCCCGACATTCGAACCCAGAACCTTCTTGCTGTGAAACAAACTAGCTAAACACTGTGCCAACGTGCTGCTTTGTTTATAATAATAATAATAATAATCATCATCATCATCATTATTATTATTATCATTATTATTGTTATTATTATCATTACTATTACTATTATTAATAAAGTTAATTTCTAGTTTAACTGTGGCTTTAAGAAAAAATCTTTCTTTTCATTCAGATCTTGCTGTATCATCCATCACCTGTCATGCTACAGCATGTATGAGGTCAGATATAATGCTACAGTCTCTTGAGGCTCATGAGGCTCTTTAAATGAAAAGGCATGGCAGCTTTCAGGGGGAAAAAAGCTGTGCATTTATTTGCATTGGAGGTCTGAGTTCTATTGTGTTAACTGCTGAGTGATGCTAAAGGAAGTGTTTATAGAGGGCCGAATGACAGCTGATGGGGTTGACAGGGACTGGAGCGAGACAGTGGGATGCCCCCTCACTCTTCAGTATAATTAATAAACGGACTACCAGGGGATTTCTGTAGCACTGGCCGCTATGACAGGACCTGTCTTCAGAGCACTAAAGCATTAAATGACCAAGTCCTGTCAGGCTAACTTTCACTGCAGTCCCTAGACACAGACACTTCTCCGGTGCACTTTTGTTTTCACAATTTCTGGTACTCTCACTTCTCTCTCTCTCTCTTTCTCTCTTTCTCTCTCTCTCTCTCTCTCCCTCTCTCTCTCTCTCTCTCTCTCTCTCTCTCTCTGTCTGCCACACACAAACACACCCACACAGATTACTTACTCCATCCTACCCACTCCCTTCTCCCCCTTCTAAAGAGCAATTTCTACTTTCTTATTTTTTATTCTTGCTTGTTGTGTCTAGCCATTTAAAGAAAAAATACATTTTGAGAAACCCTCTTTTATATTACCTAAATGTTTTTCATATTATACTATTTTGGCATAGTGGTTAGCTATGGTCGGCAAGAGCATTTCTGTGTAGAGTTTGAATGTTCTGCCTGTGCTTGGTTGGGTTTTCTCCGGGTACTTAGGTTTCCTTACCCAGTCTAAAGACATGCTCATTAGGCAAATTGGTTGTTCCAAATTACCCTTGATGTGAGTGTGTGTTTGTGTGAATGGTTGTGTGTACTGCCCTGTGATGGACTGGCAAGCGGGATAGAGTTTACCCCTGCCTTTGCATAGAGCTCAGCAAATAAATGAGTGAATGACTAAGGGAATGTAGTTAGAAGTCTCGTTTGGAACATTAAAGGAATAGTTTGTAACAATATTTTGAAAAATATAATAGAAATAGGGTTCATTTCTACTTGGATCAATTTGTCAAGACAATCTGTATGTTTTACTTGCATTAAATGAAGTTTTTTTCCCCCTTATTCTAAAAAAAAAAAGATTCCAATATGCTATTCATATGCCTAATTAAAATGATTATTCCACCAATATTTCTGTTTACATGCAGTTGTTCGTACTCCTGATTGTCTAGATGCTGCACAGATTTGAGCGTAACCGAGCAAGAGACCGTGTATAACCAACTGCCATAAAACATCCAGGTGAAATGGATAATTTGCGAACAATATAAACATATCCGACATTTCCTAATCGGAAAATACTAAATATGGGAGCTACAAACAGAATTTTATAAGGCTTATGGGACATAAATATTACATTAGTATGTATAGTGTAAGTATAAGGTTAGCAAGCCCACCTTAGTTCAAGAAGGTCCTAGGTTCGAGTCCCTGGCTCGGTGAGGGTGTTTCTGTGTGGAGTTTGCATGTTTCCCCTGTACTTGCGTGGGTTTCCTTCAGATAGTCCGGTTTCCCCTTACAGTCCAAAAATATGCACATTAGGCTAACTGGTTGTTCCAAATCTACCCTAGGTGTAAGTGTAAATGGTTGTGTGTGTGTTCTTGCAATAATCTGCCTTCGCTCAGTGCTGGCTGAGGCACCAGCCTTCCATCGACCCAAGAAGGATTTAGCAGTTCGGTGAGTGAGTGAGTGAGTGAGTGAGTGAGTGAGTGTAAATGACCAGAATGTTGCCCTTTGATTTACTCGCCTATGTTCCACTTTCTACATTTTAGAACCATTTCAAACTGTGTTCCATTGAGGTGCACCCAGGAGTATGTATACCCTGGGCCATGATAGTACATAATGAAATGGAAGATGAGTTGCTCCAATACTGTGTTTAAATAAATAAAAACAAATCTAATACAATACAATTCAAAGCACAAGACTTCATTTTTTGTTTGAGTCACGAATTCAAAGCTTTTCCTATTAATGTTCATTTGAATACAAACTTTATAATTAATAAAATAAAAAGTGACTTTTAAGGAAATGAGAAGTCCATGATAATAGCTAACATACTAGCCATCTAGCTAGCAGAATCTCCCCGGCATATCTTTTTTTCAGTCTTCAGGTCATTTTACTTCTCAAAAACACCCTTATAAAATATATTTTGGCACCCCTAACCATCCCATTTTTCTTTTTCTTACATCCTTGCTTCCATCATGCTTCTTGTCCTCTGATGCATATAAACCAGGGTTTCTCCTCTTTGCTGGAGTTTTCCAGCATCTGATGGCTCTAGTTCATTTCTGCTGGATTAATTGGTCCCTGAATGAATTCTGTTGACAGGGCAATTCATCATGAGTTTAGCCTGACAGTGACGGGGCAGGAGTGGGGGGAGGGTTGAGAGAAGAGAGGGGCCACAAGTAAAGAGCGGTGTAGTCTTGGTCTCTCTCTCTCTCTCTCTCTCTCTCTTTATCTATCTATCTGTGTATCTCTATCCCTCTCTCCCATAATTTCATGTATTTCGCCATGATCAGTGTAATGCACACAGAATTGTCCTGACACATTTTGGAAGCAACCCAAGCTTCTGTGATAGAAAATGGCCAGGCATTTGATTGGACTGTTAAAGCAACGTGTCGCTGAAACATGAATCCCCAAATGCCAATCAGATTGCCCAATATAATCACATTTGCACTAAGCATTAGCCTTTAATTGCATCATGTATCACACAATAGCCATTAGAGGTGATTAGCTAACAGTGATGGAGAATGAGGTTTGGCTCTGGCATAACTGGCCAGAACATTGGCACAGTCTGTTCAAGCTCTCTCTCTCTCTCTCTCTCTCTCTCTCTCTCTCTCTTTCTCTCTCTCTCTCTCTCTCTTTCTCTCTCTCTCTC
>JAOUQZ010000051.1:5909324-5923066 GCA_028564935.1 Neosilurus hyrtlii | reverse complement strand
ACACACACACACACACACACACACACACACACACACACACACACACACACACACACACATATATATATATATAATTTATGTATTTTTTTTTTTTTTTCCCATGAGTTTGACCTTTTTCCCACCATACGCAACTTTATTGACTTGATATGAGGAACGTGTCTCTAGTCTAGAGAGCTGGCAGCCATTTTTTTGTTAGATTTTTCTAGAATGAATAGTTAAGAAGGAACAAAGACAGCACATAAGATTGATCTGAACTTGATCTGATCTTGGTCATTGCTACTTTTTCTCAGATGTAGCTTACAACAGCATGAATAGTGAAAAAATAAAATGAAAATTTTGACAACTAAAGGCCCGAGTGCTTTGCTGTATATTGTATTAACTAACCACCAAGATTGCACCTGCCTTAAGACATAACCCATCCATCGTACATGATATCCATGAGAATTAATGTTGACCCGTAATAATAATTTAATTATCATTCAGCTTATTCAATGTCAGTGACAAAAAAGAATACCAAGAGTTATCCGCTGGCTTTCCACCAATCAGAAACTGAAAAATATTTTGAATGAATAATGTCCACTAAGCCCTAAATAGCAACCCTATCAGACCGCACTATTCTAATGTGGTAATACAAAATAACACAATGCTGTTAAATTCTTGATTCTTATTGTTCAGACGGTGTTGCTTATTTTTTTTTTTTTATAACAGCGGCTCAACAATCGCATGGTCTATATGCTTGCATAGCTTGTATTAATGTGTTTGTTTCTGCCCTGCGATGGCTTGGCTAGCTGTCCAGGGTGTACTCTGCCCTTGCCCAGAGTCAGCTGAGACAGCCGCCAGCCTCCCGGCGACCCTAGATAGGATTATGCGGTTCAGAAAATGAACAAATGAATAATGTGTTTGTACTAATACTTTCTCATTTCTGTAGTAACACACCACTGACGGGGACTCATTGTGCATACTTCATGTAATTTAAATATAATAAACAATATATTTATAAAATGTGGTATAAATGTGTTAGAAGGTTTTGTGTAGAGGTGTTGAATAAGGAAACTTAGTGTCAGTTGTTTGTAACAATCAGCAAGTTTTCTGATACCAGAACATCTGCAGGTCACGTCCAAGCAGTTTGGTAAAATATCTATAAAATAAGAGGGAAGAACTGGTTATAGCTGTTGTAACTAAAAGTGTATTAGGGATAAACTTTCATACTTTAATTCTTTTACTTAATCCTGCTAAGGTCACTGGGAGGCTGGAGCTTATCTTAGCCGACTCTGAGCGAAGGTGGGGTGCACACCTCAGCTCTCCAGTCCATCGCAGTGTCAATACGTGCAAACATTCATGCTTATACTTACACCTGGGGCAGTTTGGAACAATTAACTTAATGTGCATGTCTTTGGAGTGTGGGAGGAAACCCATGCAAGTACAAGAAGAACATGCCAATTCCACGAATAAACACTCCCGACAAGCTGAGGACTCAAAGCCAGGACCTTACTGCTGTAAGGCAGAATTCCACCCCCAGAAATGAATGTTAAATGCAATTAAAAATGCATAATAAGTACAATTTTTTTGGTATAAAATTATACAATTATTAGGCAACTATTGACACATTAAAAGAATTAAATAGTGTTGCATGCTGTTATAGGACAAAATCAACTTTTATTGATTATTTATTAACAGCATGTATTATAACAGCATATAACCTGACATGTATTATTATTTGCTTAATGCATACAGTATGTGGTGCATCCCTATGGAGGGATAATTCGAATCAATTGCTCCTAGCTTTTACAAACAAAGATCACACTCTAGGGTCTTTGATTTGACATATAAAATTTATTTTTCATATGCACAAAAATTCAGACTCATATTTAAACAATGATTGAAGTAATACGACTTTGTCATTAATCGTCCACATCGCTTCCCAGTCGGGATATCCTTAAGCTCTCAGTCATGTGAGACAGTGTTAAGTGTGTTTACATGTCATGGATTCGTTCAAGATTCCAAGAGAAATTCAAATATGAGACAAGGAAGAGCATCCTTAATAAAGTCCTTCAGTTTTTCCATAATAATTAAGAGTTCTGAGTGACTCGAATACATGTTTCATTACAGAAAATAATCGATTAGTTAATAGATTTTCATCGGTTGATTTATGTTGTTATGAAATGTTTAATGTTCAGAATTCGTGTGCTGCTTGTCCTTCTAGTGGTTGGACATTCTGTGGCATGGAAGGAATATTTCATTAATTAAAACAAAAAAAACAAAAACAAACATATTCATGGAGTTGCTATGATCTTAATTTCAGTGAATAATTTTCATGTTTAAAAGAAATATTTCTTAATAAAGACATAGCAATTTCCAGGCCAAAGATTAATCAGTAAAAATGAATTCTCGTGTTATCTCTTCGCACATAACAGCAACCTGACGCCATTATTTTTTTTTAAGAGCAGGGCAGTTTTTCTATACTGATCTTCCTTCTTCATAATATAATATTAAAGTTGACAGTTAAGATCAGTAAGCATGATACTGCTTCAAAGCAATATGTAATATATATATTTTTAAAAATGACTATTTACAGAGGGGGACGTGTTACATAATAAATCATATAATAAAGCAGGAACTCATAACAAATTAACAAGAAAAAATATTATAAATAATGGAAAATAAACAGACTACAAATCATTTCAGTAGTTTTATATGCATATGACAGTGTTTTTTTTTCTCTCCTCTGCATAGGTATACATATTTTTTTAATGGTTTTACCATAATACTGTTATATTAATACATTAGACTGCAAATAAAACATTAAACAAAAGTCTTTGGCAAGTGTAGTGTACGTTTTGATATATTATCCTTTATTACGTCAACCATTTGTGTTCCATGAAATTCTAGTCGAATTGAACATGATTGAAGTGATGTGGAAGGGATTCTGTAGAACGAGCTTTGAATGACAAAAGCAATTGCACTTAACATGTTGCATGAAATAATTTAACAAAAAAACCCACCCAACCTAGCCCCCCCCCCCTTTTTTTTGTTAAAGAAAGTTGGATCATCCCAAAGTACAAGATTTATTTTTATTTTTATATCTGGAAGTTTAACTTAAACACTGAGCCAATTTTAACTGACTAAGAAATCAATAATGCATTATCCGCTGCAGTGTCAGCTCTCACACCTCATTTAAAGACATTTTGAAAACTTGAGAATTTTGAAAATCCAGGGTGTACTCTGCCCTTGCCCAGAGTCAGCTGAGACAGCCGCCAGCCTCCCGGCGACCCTAGATAGGATTATGCGGTTCAGAAAATGAACAAATGAATAATGTGTTTGTACTAATACTTTCTCATTTCTGTAGTAACACACCACTGACGGGGACTCATTGTGCATACTTCATGTAATTTAAATATAATAAACAATATATTTATAAAATGTGGTATAAATGTGTTAGAAGGTTTTGTGTAGAGGTGTTGAATAAGGAAACTTAGTGTCAGTTGTTTGTAACAATCAGCAAGTTTTCTGATACCAGAACATCTGCAGGTCACGTCCAAGCAGTTTGGTAAAATATCTATAAAATAAGAGGGAAGAACTGGTTATAGCTGTTGTAACTAAAAGTGTATTAGGGATAAACTTTCATACTTTAATTCTTTTACTTAATCCTGCTAAGGTCACTGGGAGGCTGGAGCTTATCTTAGCCGACTCTGAGCGAAGGTGGGGTGCACACCTCAGCTCTCCAGTCCATCGCAGTGTCAATACGTGCAAACATTCATGCTTATACTTACACCTGGGGCAGTTTGGAACAATTAACTTAATGTGCATGTCTTTGGAGTGTGGGAGGAAACCCATGCAAGTACAAGAAGAACATGCCAATTCCACGAATAAACACTCCCGACAAGCTGAGGACTCAAAGCCAGGACCTTACTGCTGTAAGGCAGAATTCCACCCCCAGAAATGAATGTTAAATGCAATTAAAAATGCATAATAAGTACAATTTTTTTGGTATAAAATTATACAATTATTAGGCAACTATTGACACATTAAAAGAATTAAATAGTGTTGCATGCTGTTATAGGACAAAATCAACTTTTATTGATTATTTATTAACAGCATGTATTATAACAGCATATAACCTGACATGTATTATTATTTGCTTAATGCATACAGTATGTGGTGCATCCCTATGGAGGGATAATTCGAATCAATTGCTCCTAGCTTTTACAAACAAAGATCACACTCTAGGGTCTTTGATTTGACATATAAAATTTATTTTTCATATGCACAAAAATTCAGACTCATATTTAAACAATGATTGAAGTAATACGACTTTGTCATTAATCGTCCACATCGCTTCCCAGTCGGGATATCCTTAAGCTCTCAGTCATGTGAGACAGTGTTAAGTGTGTTTACATGTCATGGATTCGTTCAAGATTCCAAGAGAAATTCAAATATGAGACAAGGAAGAGCATCCTTAATAAAGTCCTTCAGTTTTTCCATAATAATTAAGAGTTCTGAGTGACTCGAATACATGTTTCATTACAGAAAATAATCGATTAGTTAATAGATTTTCATCGGTTGATTTATGTTGTTATGAAATGTTTAATGTTCAGAATTCGTGTGCTGCTTGTCCTTCTAGTGGTTGGACATTCTGTGGCATGGAAGGAATATTTCATTAATTAAAACAAAAAAAACAAAAACAAACATATTCATGGAGTTGCTATGATCTTAATTTCAGTGAATAATTTTCATGTTTAAAAGAAATATTTCTTAATAAAGACATAGCAATTTCCAGGCCAAAGATTAATCAGTAAAAATGAATTCTCGTGTTATCTCTTCGCACATAACAGCAACCTGACGCCATTATTTTTTTTTAAGAGCAGGGCAGTTTTTCTATACTGATCTTCCTTCTTCATAATATAATATTAAAGTTGACAGTTAAGATCAGTAAGCATGATACTGCTTCAAAGCAATATGTAATATATATATTTTTAAAAATGACTATTTACAGAGGGGGACGTGTTACATAATAAATCATATAATAAAGCAGGAACTCATAACAAATTAACAAGAAAAAATATTATAAATAATGGAAAATAAACAGACTACAAATCATTTCAGTAGTTTTATATGCATATGACAGTGTTTTTTTTTCTCTCCTCTGCATAGGTATACATATTTTTTTAATGGTTTTACCATAATACTGTTATATTAATACATTAGACTGCAAATAAAACATTAAACAAAAGTCTTTGGCAAGTGTAGTGTACGTTTTGATATATTATCCTTTATTACGTCAACCATTTGTGTTCCATGAAATTCTAGTCGAATTGAACATGATTGAAGTGATGTGGAAGGGATTCTGTAGAACGAGCTTTGAATGACAAAAGCAATTGCACTTAACATGTTGCATGAAATAATTTAACAAAAAAACCCACCCAACCTAGCCCCCCCCCCCTTTTTTTTGTTAAAGAAAGTTGGATCATCCCAAAGTACAAGATTTATTTTTATTTTTATATCTGGAAGTTTAACTTAAACACTGAGCCAATTTTAACTGACTAAGAAATCAATAATGCATTATCCGCTGCAGTGTCAGCTCTCACACCTCATTTAAAGACATTTTGAAAACATGTAGTAGGAGAAATTATTTGTAAACACATTTAGAGCATTAGATGCTGTTGGGTCAGTAGTATGTATGTGCGGTATACTGCATCTCTCCATAAAATGTAACCCTTTAATATTTATTTATGTATATTATAAACGGGTTGACATCAGTGAATTGGACTGTTTTTAAAGGAGAATAATTTTTCGATTTCATGTAACACAAGCTGCCAGGATCACACTAGATCCCTTGACTACATCCCTTTAAGTGTAAACACAAATTTGTTCGACATTGAATATCACATACTAGTGTATATTTGATGTAAGAATGCTGCGTAGTGCAAAAATTAAGAGAAAATGATAACACCTGGTATTGCCATATCCAGAAAATTCACACATTTAACAAAAATAAATCATGCATACTGCATTGTCATTTAGGATTAAGCCTGCAAGGTTATGAATATAAAAGGAAAATGCAAAAATGAAGTTAGGGATATATATTTACTAATTCCACAGTCTGAGTGGATAGAAACCGTGGTGTATTTGACAGAAGGCTTGTTTTTTCTTGTGAATCCTCTTCTCTCGTCACATTATCAGTGTTTTTCACTGAGTGAATGTGCTAATCCCCGGTTCATGGCTATCAACTGAAGTAAAAGGAGCTGACATGCTGAGTTTAGGTATGTTCCCTTGTAAGTGTGCATGTATGAATATGTTAAGAAGCACCAAGCTGTGAGTCCAGATGAATAATACTGCATTGCACAGTTGCAAGAGAGAGAGAGAGAGAGAGAGAGAGAGAGAGAGAGAGAGAGAGAGAGTAGTATGATATGAGCAGGGAAGTTATGTGCTGTCATGTGCCAGTCAGTCACAGAAAAGAACATTCTCATCCACCATTATTAAAAAATAATAATAATAATAATAAAGAAAAACAAAATCTGTTGATTTTAAATTGCCTCATGTCAATTTCCCCATGTTTCTCACAAGGTTTCTCATTAGTCTTTGAGCGGTGGACACCCACTGTAAGTGTTGGCCGATTGGAGTTGGCTATAGATGGCCGAATGTGGTAGAGACATCTGATGTCCAGATTGAGCAGTTCATCATTATGTGACATTCGAAGTGGCCCTTGTCCAGTCTGCTCCGCCATTCACACCGGCATAACAGGAGTTCCAAGGCGATGTTGGGTTTGGTTTGTGTGGTGTCTAGTGGCGGTCATAAGCAGCAGCAGTAGCTGGTGGTGCAGAGGCTCGAGATGCACTATAATAATAAGGGGAACCTGGAAGTTAACAAAAGAGGGACGCACTATTTCAATAAGGCATTCTCAAACTCCAGACCTGAAGATACATTCAGAATCACAGGTATAAATGTAAATTATATTGAATTTGTATCAAAAGCTCAGTTGATGGTGTAATAAATCAGACCAGGGAATCCATTTTGTTGCTTTTCGATCAGGAAACTGTTTGCATATCTTTTCCTGTAAGCAATGTAATCTACTTTTTAAAAAAAATTACATTCTTACTTTAAGTTCTTCAGAGCTTTCTCCAGTGTGTAACATATACTTGAATGTTGTTACCCCTAAACTGTGGAAAGCTATTTATTCTTCTCTTTAAAGGTCAAAGGAAAGCTAAAATACGTGGAAGTGTTTTAATATAATTTGCAAAGCCCCCCCTGGGTGTTGGCAAGGTACTTTACAGATAGAACATTTACAGCATTCGGCAGGCTTACACAGATCAACGTACAATTATAATTTTTTTTATACAACTTGAGGGTTAAGGGCCTTGCTCAAGAGCCCAACAGTGGTGATAGCGGGGATTGAACCACTGACCTTCGGATCACTAACCCGTCGTCTTAACCACTAAGCCACCGCTGCCCTACACACAAAGTTAACACAGCACCCAAACAGGGACTTGAAACCTGGACCCACAAAAGTCTGATGCTCTACCGACTGAGCTATCTGGGCCCCTGAATATTATAATTATTTTCATTATTATTATAAAACAAATACAACTACGAACACATGATTTAAATAATGTTATGCATGAAAAAGGTTAAGATCAGGGCCAAAAGTTTCATCGAGGCTATTGAGATTCCTAAAAGGGCTTCATTCTTTTTTTTTTTGGGAGGGGACAATTAACTATTGGGTTACAACAAGAATTAGACTTTTTAATCTTTAAAAGCTACCCAAGATTTATAAGCTTTCCAAGATTTATAATTATTCTACTTATTGTAAAATGTGTAGTATATTTTGCCATATTGGGTATAAAAAATTAGGATCTTGGAGTGAACTGTAACACAAAGTTCTGGGAATATTTCAAAAATCTGGTGCAAACTAGAAATTACCCTGGATGTCAAATCCAGATTTAAAAGTGATGTGACTGCAAGTAGATTGATTTCAAATAAATGAAGTTCATCAGTATCCCTTTACCTACATGTGACCTTGATACACAAATTTCTTTTGCAGTAAAGAACTGGCATGGACGGTGAGGTTTAAATGTTCTTTTTTATATTATTAGTAGATGTAAACGTTTTCCCCAGTTGCAGTAATACTCACTCAGTAATGCTGGGTTGCTGAAGCGCCAGGCCTCGTTGTATGCTGTATACTGTGGGTGACTGTAGGGATTCCCTGAAAATTCGCTCCCTGCAGCAAGACATATAAGGCCATTAAAAAAGTGCTTGTACTTTATCATAGAGAAATGCGGTACATTCAGAATCAGCAAGGGAGTCACAGAAAGGACCAATAGCCTCTTTATTCTGCTGCCTGAAAATTTGCCCTCATTTTGTTAGTCTCTGGTGAACAGTAATCTCATGTTAAAATCAATGCGCTGCTCCTTTCTTCTTCATGTTGGCGTTTCGCTCTACTCTCTCTTCCCATCTCATTCTCTTTCTTTCTTTTCCTGACTGTAGGTTCCCTGGTGGCAAGTTGCTCTTGTCCTCTTAACTTCCCCAAGTTTCTTTCTTTTTGTGCTGTGGAATTTCACTGTGTCGGAATTCAGACAGTGGCTGTGAGCTCTTGTGTTGGCATAACACCCTTTCATTTTTATGACACTATAAAGAGCAGGCTTTAAATGAAGAAGGTGAAGAATGGCCTTCTTGACTTTAACAGTGTTCTGGGACCCATCACTAAATCTCTTTCTGGGAGCACCAGGAGAAAAAGAAAGGCCTAGTCATAGAGCTGAACAGATTTCAGACAGCTTGTCTATACAGTATAATTCAAAAGCGGAAGAAGTGACCATACAGGCTAAATTCACTACTTACTCTGTCTTAGTGCTTCTCAAAGTAAAAACCATCAAAGAATCAGTCCAAACTTTGGATACTAATGAAATCAGATGCTCTTTGCTAGATTGTAGGATGTTTGGTAATAAAGATGAGTGTAAAACATCTAAGATTATGACTCACCTGGAACCATTCCAGCCAATGTGGATGTTGGGTAACTGCCCTGTCCTGTAGGAGGGACGTGAGGTGGATAGCCAGGTAAGGTTGTGTTGGCCATATCTCTACCTATAAACAAAGAACATACAAGGAACTTCGTTAGGGTCGACTACTGACTTTTTTTTAAGGGTCTGAACCGTTACTGTATTTTTTATTATTTTCATTATATCTCAACATATGGAGAGGAACAATTTATGCCCAGATATTTTCCAATAGAGAACCCCAAATTATTTCTGGTCATTTTTTTATTACGTTAATATTTTATAGGTTAGCAAAGACCCAACAGTTAAGATCTCCAATGTACAATCAGGCACCTTTCAATGCTGGACATCACCCCATATATGACTCAGAGATGAGCACACTGACCCTTGCGGACAGTCATTCATTCTATAGACACACAAAAAAGCTCTCTGCATTCAGAGCGGTAATTGGGACTGACGCTTAGCTGTCCTAGGCAGCCACGTGCAGCCCCGAGCCAGCCGAAGCAGCCAGTCAGGGGCCCCTTAACGACATTGTTGGAGAGAGTGAAAAATTGGGAGAGGGAGGAAGAGGGAGAGGTGGCAGGGGACGAGGGGAAAGTCGGTCACCAGTGCAACTTTAATGAGCAGGCCAGGAACCATTACGGCAATCACAGACCATTGAGTCTTTTCCACAGAGAATACAAGGAAGAAGCAGCTTTTGCCATTCTAGTTAAAAAAAATTCCCCCCATTTTTGATCTGCAGTACTTTCTTTTCCAAATATTCTTGCAAAAACTCTTGCAAAAATCCTTTATGCAGGCACACGCATGCAAAAATGATCAGTGAATCATTCCACTGCTGGCTTCACTAAGATGTGAAATATGCACAAATTTTTATACATTTTATCCCAATTGACTGTCTACCAGGTTTGATTTCCACTAAACCTTGAGGATCATTAAAAAAATTCAAAATTAATGACCCACCAAAAGGTCTCTTTAGTGTAAGTTTGGACAGTTCACGCTTACTTTCCTGGGTACCAATTGATTCAGCAATTAAAGTTTTACTATTAGGATCACTTAGCATGTCCAACTCATGGCAAAAAGGTTCCCGGGTTCGAGTCCCAGGCTCAGGCGATACTGTATAGAGTTTGCATGCTCTTTTCATACTTGCGTGGGCTTCCTCCAGGTACTCCTGTTTCCTCCCACAGTTCAAAGACATTCACAGTAGGCTAATTGGCTGTTCCAGATTGCGCATAGGTGTGGGTGTGAGTGTGAAAGGGTGTGTGTGGGTGTGCCCTGCAATCATCTGGCGTGCTGCTCAGAGTTTACCCTGCCTTCGCCAAGAGTCGGTTGAGATAGGCTCCAGCCTCCAAGTAACTCTAATAGGATTAAGCGGTTCAGCAAATGAATGAGTGCATGAGTGAGCGAGCGCTCTATTTACCTAAGTTTACATGAGCTGATAGAAGCTTTGGCGATGCAAATATAACAGTGTTCAGTCATGTCTGTAGAGCACACCGAGCTTTAAACATTCCTAGTAGATGTAGCATTTTTACAGCAGCAGTATTTATTGTAATGACAGCAGCAGCAGTAGTATTAGTAGTAGCTGTAGTTGTAGTAGTAGTGATGGTGGTGGCGGTGTTGGTGGTTATGGGGCATTTTTTTTATGGAATACACATTTATGTTTTCAACAGGAATAAGGAAAATGAGTAGATGGAAAAGATGAGGAAGAAGCAGGAGGATGAGGAATTGGAGAGGGATTATTTTAGGGCAGTGGGTCGATCTGGAGCATTTTTTTTTTTATGACAGGGACACCTTTTGGTTTGCAACAACATGGAATAGGGATCTTCTGACCTCCATTTTCTATATTCAGAATGAAGCAATTTATCACTGGGCAAAAGCCCCTGCACCCTAATTAATTACGACTAAGCAAAGGATGTTTGGAAAGTCAAATTGCTTTAATTCCCTGGCTGCCCAGTGAAAGTCGTCCATTATCAAATGTGTGCTCAAAGGTTAGTTTGCTTTTGTGGAAAGGAACTAAGCATTAATTTTTGAACCTGAGAGCGTGAGCGCCCCTGGTGAGGACAGAGACAGGTGCTTTGTTAGAAGTAAAGTAAGGGCTGGAACTATTCTCACACTGTCCTCACAGGTTAGTAGCATCAGACCTGTTATAATTTTCCAGTCCATTAAATTATTCATACCGAATCTCAGACAGACTATTCCAAATTTTCAGGCTAGAAATTTTCTTGCTGTTTAAAATTTCTAGCTTCTGTTAAAGGAATTCATAATATGATGGATACATACAATCATCTTATATCAGGATCTTCTCAAATTATTTTAGTTACAGTCAAATAATAAATAATACAGCTTCTTTGAATTTTAATGTCCGACACAATTAAATGTAAATCTCTCTCATGTGATAATGCAGGTAGCACAATCTTTATTCCATGAGCAAAGGACACAAAAGATCTCTATCTGAAAAGTATTCACACTTCACCAACAATCCCTGTCTCTTTTGGCACCCAGCCCCTCATGAATAATTTATTTTTAATAGATTATGCAAATTTCCCCTTGCCTAAAATCAACATGATCAATAACTGTGGCCATTTTAATTGGCGCTGGAAAACATTTCGAGGATGAGTGTAATCTGTGCTCCTTTCCCCTTGTAAAGGAACTATTCATTTGGAAATTGGATTTGGCTCTAAATGACGAGAGATCATTCTGCCGCCTCTAAATGGAGGCTTGAGTTTCCCTCAGCTGTTTATCACTCGAGTGTAAACCGTAGCGCTGCCATTAACTCGGGCACAAACCGTACACCTGATTATTACATCCTACACACAGCCTATTAGTATTAGTCATTACCATGTAGGATATAAAGTCACACATGTTAAAAGACAAGTCAAATAGGCGTTCCCATTTTCTATTTAATTTTTAGAATGGATTAATAATATGGATGAGGAAAGAAAAATTGCTTAAAAGCTGTTATTCTTAACAGCTTTTAAAAGCTCTTTAACTCTTTAAGCTCTTAAAAGCTTAAAGAGTTATTCTTCTAAAAAGGGTAAAATGATCTGCTTGGTCTGAACATTATCCTGCTAGATATTCACCAGTTTCACTTTTTCAACTAAATCTCTATTTTGCTGTATATTATATGAGCATATAATAATTCTATAGGTATTATTTATAAAATATTATTATTAGATAATAATAATATGTATAAAATATTATTATTAGATAATGTTTATGTAATATTATTTATGTATAAATAACAACAGCAGCAACAACAACAACAACAACAACAACAATAATAATAATATTAATAATAATAATTATAATAATAATAAAATAAATATTTTTTCTTGGCGATTGTGCCTGATGCATTATTATTATTATTATTATTATTATTATTATTATTATTATTAATATATATATATATATATTTTTTTTTTTTCCGAGGGAATGATAGATTACTACTATCTTTTATATCTATTATAGCTTTTTTTACTCCTAGAAGTGCTAGACATAGGGCTTGTTTAGGATATTAGTTGGAGGATAGTTGATCTTACCTACAGGGTAGCTTTGGGACACACTGGCACCCAGGTCTGAGCTGCTGCTAGATGACAGGCTGGGTTTACCCTCATCCAGCCCCGGGTTCAGTGCAGGAAGGGCATACTCACTAGCCTGCAAACACAGAGAAATAATCATGGGTAATATGCATGTGTTATGGACTTATTTTCTTTTTGTTGTATTTAAAGTATTACGATTTAGAGGCAATGCCTGGATGTTTGACTCTTAACATCCCAGAACTATCAGCGGGTCACTTAAGCAAACCTGTATCCCTGCTTGGATTGTATCCTTTTTATAAGCAGCTTTACATAATAGCCATAGCTAAATGAATAAACAGAAAACAGAACAATATAATAGGTCCTTGTTTGTGTGTGGCTTAAAGGATGAGGCACTGATGAGAAACCTTTTGTCTCATGCTTCCTGTTTTCTTTGCTTTTAAAATTTAGTGTTTAAGATAATATTTACAGATGGACTAATCTGTCTGCGAAACACACACCCATCATGAGTCATGCTCAAGTATCCATGATAAAACCTTGTCCTTGGTCTTTGGGGATCATAAAACTGCATCTATTTGCTTATCTTCTCCTTTGCCTATCATTTCATGGATGCTCACAATCTCGAAGTGGCTTCCTTTTTACCAAACAAACCCTTCAGACCGTATCAACAGATGTGGGACAAACCCCCGCCCCCCGCCCATCTTTTTTTGTTATTTAATAAAATGAAACTTCCGGCGTCTGTTCATTGATAATATTTGCGCAGATCTGTGTGTGTGTGTGTGTGTGTGTGTGTGTGTGTGTGTGTGTGTGTGTGAGTGTGTGTGTGCGTGAATTTGTGTGTCACAGGGGAGGCCCCTGACCCCAGCCATGTCTGTCTCTATCACAGATAAACTCTAATTGTCTGCTACAACTGTTCGTCGTGGCCCCAGCCGATGTTCCTCTCTTTTCCTAAGAGGCCCCTGTGCGGAACAGCGGTATTCTCATGCAGATGCCGTGGTTGTGGGGAAGAGAAAGATATGAAAAGGATGAGCACATGGCCGGCAGAAGCATGGGAGGGAAGAGGCCATCAGGCTTCAAAACTCCAAAATGGCTTTTTAATGCCCTCAACAGCATTCAGACACCTAACTAGTAACCCTACATTTACATACACCAGAGAGAGAGAGAGAGAGAGAGAGAGAGAGAGAGAGAGAGAGAGAGAGAGAGAGAGAGAGAGAGAGAGAGA
>JAOUQZ010000051.1:5897366-5904313 GCA_028564935.1 Neosilurus hyrtlii | reverse complement strand
TGTGTGTGTGTGTGTGTGTGTGTGTGTGTGTGTGTGTGTGTGTGTGTGTGTGTGTGTGTCTGTGTGTGTGTGTGTGTTGCCCTGTGATAGTCTGGCGAGCTGTTCAGGGTGTACTCTTGCCTACTGCCAGCTGAGATAGGCTCCAGCCTCCCTGTGACCCCAATACTCCTCCAACAGCACAAAAACATGCACTTTAGGCTAATTGGTTGTATCAAATTGCCCCTAGGTATGAGTGAGAGTTTGAATGGTTGTGTGTTCACAGGAATTGTCTGAGATATGTGCCAGTCTGCCCACGACCCTAGTAGGATTAAACAGTTCGGAAAATGGAAGAATTAGTGTTTAGTTTTAGTGTTTGGGTGTAAAAGTAAAGTCTTCACATGCTTCCTTAGAAATGTAAAATTAGCTTTTCTGATGAAAATGATTAGTTCAATAAATCTGATTAATTTGCCTCATACATACCATATATACTGTATACTGTTCATGGTTTCATATCCGAAAATCATATAACTGTCTTTTCTCTACAGTTCTTTTAAATCCTAAAAGTATATTTTATAAGATCTCACCCTTGGTCCTAATCTCATAAAAATTTAATAGTGAAATAAATGCATTTTTTTAGTATTTTGTTTTGGATATGAATAAAACTGCTTGAATGCTGACCAATTCTTGAGCCTCAATTTAGGCTTCCTTTCAACACATTTAGTATTATTTGATCATTCAGTATGATGTAGAGGAACATCCACTCTGTTATGGTCACGGGGGAACCTGGAAAGCCGACTTTCTGATGAGAGTTGGGGTACACCCTGAACATGTCGCTAGTCCATTGCAAGGCCAACACAGATTCAAACAACCATTCACACTCACATTCACACCTAGGGGCAATTTAGAGTAGGTAGTTAACCTAATGTGCATTCTTTGTACTGTGGAAGGAAACCAGAGTACCCAGAGGAAACCATGTCAAAGAGTACTTATTTATAAACCAAAAAGAGGACAGGGTACCTTTCAGGTCTGGTTTGGCTCAAGCATTATTTTCCTGATGTCTTCTTCAGGAGTTTTGTTTGCTCCTGTTACCCCTGCTTGCTCATAATTAACCTACAACTTCTTCAGGATTCTTGTAAATTCGGTCTGATATAATGTTAAAACTGCTATATAAATACAATAGAATTAAATAAAAAAACTAAAACCATGGCAGCACGATGGTGCAGTGGTTAGCACATTCGCCTCCCAGCAAAAAAGCCAAAATTCGATGACCACTCGGATGTTTCTGTGTGAAGTTTGCCTGTTCTCCCTGTGCTTGCATGAGTTTTTTCCAGGTACTCTGGTTTCCTCCACAGTCCAAAAACATGCACATTAGGCTAATTGGCTGTTCCAAATCGCACCTAGGTGTGTATGTGTGTGTGTGATGGTCCTGCAGTAGCCTTTCGAACTATGGAGGGTGTACCCCACCCTCGGCCAAAGCCGGCTGAGATGGCCACAAGCTTCCCCACAGCCATAATTAGGATTACGTGTCTTAGAAAGAGCTGAAGAGTAATGGCGCTTTGGATTAAGCAATGTGATCGAGACACCAGCACACCTTTACCACCCATCTACAGTATATCCAGGAAGGAGGAGGGTGCTTAAGCAGAGTGTATGAACACATCCTGCGCTGTGTTGTAAGGGTGACTGGTGTGATCTTTCATCTCCTTAATAGCTGGAGCGTACGAGGCAGCAGTACAGTAATTTCTGTGATATGAGGTACTAGTGGAGGGGTTGGGGGAGCAGTATGGATGGTAGATGTTAATTTGTGAGGTAATTACTTTTCTCAGCGGAATTGCAAATTCCCTTAAATGTCACTTCCATCTCACTGCTCGGACAGCCACAGGAGCAAAGACATAGCAGGTCTCTCTCTCTCTCTCTCTCTCTCTCTCTCTCACTCTCCCTCTCTCTCTCTCTTTCTGTGTGCATTTAATATGCAGTAATCCAGTGGCAGTGGCAGATTAATAGCCGAGCTGACACCTGTGTCCCTGTGGCCATTCCTGGCAGAGCTGTGGTGTACATAAACGCATGTCATGGTGCATTATCTCATCACAGCGTGGGTAAGAGAAGCTCGACTCTTCCCTACTGTAAGGACGACAACAGCTGATGCCTTGTCCTGGCATCGTGCCACAAGTGCAGGCTAAAAACAAACTGATGCCACCGCTAACACCATCTATTATCTTGTAGCTGACACAATGACTCTTAACCCCCAGCAGGGTTTTCTCTGAGCACAGCTCAGTGTTATTTTTTCCCCCTTTTCCTCCATTTGGAAACGCTCGCTCTCAGTACTGCTGATGTTCTCTTGTCATGAAATAGGATGGAGGAGCTCTGTTACACAAAAGGCTGTCAGTTGTCTTGTATTTTCTTTAATAAACAGGAGGCATTCATTAGATGCTTTTTGTTTCTATATATAATTGCATAATATATACACAGTGAATATAATTTAAACTAAAGAACTGTGGATAATACCTAGCTAACAACCCTCCCTAAACCTATCCCAGAGATCCCATATATTTGAATATTACATGTTAAGTAAGGGAGCAGCATGGTGGCGTAGTGGTTAGCACGTTCGCCTCTCAGCAAGAAGCTCCTGGGTTCGAGTTCCAAGCTCGGGCGATTCTGTGTGGAGTTTCCATGTTCCCCCCATGCTTGTGTAGGTTTCCTCGAAGTACTCCGGTTTCCTCCCACAGTCCAAAGAAATGCACATTAGGATAATTGGCTGTTTCAAATTGCCCCTGGGTGTGAGTGTATTTGTGAATGGTTGTGTGTGTGTGTGTGTTGCCCTGCGATGGTCTGATGAGCTGTTCAGGCTGTACCCTTGCCTAGTGTCAGCTGAGACAGGGTCCACCCTCCCTGTGACACTAATAGCAGGATTAAGCACTACAGCAAATGAATGCGTGAACTTTTAATTAAAGGGGCCGTGTCATCCTTGTTGGAAGAAAATAACATCAACGGGGTTATCAAAAAATGCATAATAATTTATGTACATAGATGGAAATTTGGTTTAAAAAAGAAAAGCAGACACAAATTAGGTTCAAACAACAAATTTTCTAGGAGTTCTTAAGGGGAAGCCAGTCTCTGAAAACTGTTCAGTCCAAAAAGATTTCAAAAAGTCCCTGTATTAATGCATTTCCATCCACTTCATGTCAGGTTCCAAAATTTAACACTCCTTTTTATTTACAAGTTTAAAGGCTAGTTAACAAACATAGACTAGCATTTTGGTCATTTGCTGCATTCTTTCTGCGTACTGCGTACATGACTTCTGGGCAACTGATTTGGGGTAAAAATGGAAACAGTTACTTTAAGTCTTTAGAATAAACACTCTGACTCTTGCTCATATAATTACACCTACATGTCAACATATTTGCAGTTCACGTCCATTCATATATGTGTACATAAAGCATATCGAATATAAACCCCACCCCCAAGGACCTCTTACTTTCTCTTCTCTATCCTCCCATTACTCTTTCCCACCATTTCCTCCATGCCGATACTTAAATCAAGAAAATAGGCTCCCATCAGGAGGGTCATTTCAGACGGAGGAAAACCCCTGAAACAGTCAGTCATCTTCTAGTGCATGGGACACACACACCCACACACACACACTCACACACACACACACACACACACACACACACACACACACACACACACACACACACACACACTAGTCTCCAAGCTCCCATCATTTCTGTGGTTCAGCTATAATGTGGCGCTGTGCCCTTGCCGCTCGCCGTGCCCAACCGAGAGAGAACAAATGGAAGCATCCCATAGTGACTGATACTCTAAGTAGGCGAATGACCTCTTTCCCAGATCTCTGTACCATACGCCCACTAAATGCATCTGCTGTATGTATCAGCTTCACACTGAGCACTGTACTCGTCTTTGAGGTGATTTAGCAGCTACGGGCTACATACAGTAAGCCATTTACCCCCTGTATATAGGAACATCAGATTGCACTACTGCATTGAAGCCGTGCATAAATGGTGACCTCATGGAGGAAAATAATACTGCTCGGGTGCTCATGTTTGCTTTTTGCAAAACTAAAATTAGTCTTTAGATTCGTTTTGATCTAATGGGTTTGTTTTGGGCTGAGGCAGCTGATCCTACCTGGGCAAAGGCAGGGTAAATTCTGAACAGCTCACCAGTCCATCGCAGGGCCAGCGAACACACAAACATTTACACTTACACTCAACCTAGGGGCAACTGTGGATGCCTTTGGGCTGTGGGAGGAAACAGGTGTACCCTGAGAAAACCCAACATGGGTAGAACATGCAAACTCCACACAGAAACACCCTAGCTGAGCACGTGACTCGAGCCTAGAAACTTCTTGCCGTGACACAGACGTGCTAACCACTACACCACCATGTTTTAATACTTTTGGTGCTTTTGTGCAGAATGGATTCTTGAGATTCTTGGGATTCTTGGGATTCTTGGCACGGTGGCGCAGTGGTTAGCACATTCGCCTCACAGCAAGAAGGTCCTGGGTTCGATTCCCAGGCTGTGGGCATTTCTGTGTGGAGTTTGCATGTCCTCTCCGTGCTTGCATGGGTTTCCTCTGGGTACTCCGGTTTCCTCCCACACTCCAAAAACATGCACAGTAGGCTGACTGATGGTTCCAAATTGCCCCTAGATGTCAATGTGAATGGTTGTGTGAGTGTTGGCCCTGTAATAGCCTGACAAGCTGTTCAGGGTGTACCGTGCCCTCGCCCAGAGTCGGCTGAGGTGGGTGCCAGCCTCCCTGCAATGCTTATTAGGATTAAACGGCTTAGAAAATGGATGGATGGATGGATGGATGGATTCTTGAGACGGTCTACTTTTGTTTTCATGAAGTAGGTCTGGCCTGCAATTACTGAAGAGCTTTTAATCACAGCAGAGTAGAGTAGGTGAACCATTAGTCAAATTCACAGCCTCACAACCGAACCTCATATCATAATTACTCTTCCTCATACTTCATATTTCTAGACCAACAAGAGCACAACCAGAGTACAGACAGAGAAAGGTCATGTGCTTTATTATTTTTAAATAATGAGCAAATCTTCAAAAACCCTTAACTAAAATTTAAGGTCAGGCTACAAATGCTTCAAAAGTAAACTACGACATTGGCATGCTACTGTATAAACAACAAACATATACAACACTTCATGTTTCTGCAGTCTTTAAAGGACAACATCCCCTGCAGTTCTGACTTCAGCAGTGCAATTTGTCTTGTGAAATAAGTCAGTTCATTTAAACAGTAAAAGATATGAGAGCTTGCAGTAGCAGTAAATATAGTTTATGTAGCAGTATTTTATCTAGACGAGTGTTTCCCAGCGATATTTAATTCTTAAATATTTAAATATATAAACATATAAAGCTTAAAAAAAGTCCAAAAACATTAAAACAAGCCTTAATTACTTCTTTTTAAAAAAAGCAGACAAACAAATGAATAAACAAACAAACAAACAAATAAATGAATAGCATTATAATAGAGGAAGACCCTGTAATGGTCTGGTTCAGGGTGTACCTCGCCTTCGCCCAAAGTCGGCTGAGATGGGCACCAACCTGCCCTTGACACGTTTGTTTGTTTGTTTGTCTGATTTTAACTCCAAAAGATAAAAGATATAAGATATAAGTGTAAAAAGATGTAAATTCAGCATCCAGCAACGTTTAAATACCATAATAATTATAATTATGTCATGTCATGTCATTTTCTGAATCACTTATTCCTAATTAGGGTCGCGGGGAGGCTGGCGCCCATCTCAGCCAACTCTGGGCGAGGGCAGAGTACACCCCGTACAGTTCGCCAGGCCATTGCAGGGCAGAAACACGCTGATGGCTATGCAGCTACTCTTGACGAAAATCAGCAATGGTTCTTTTACATGCCTCTCACCATAGAAGAATAATTATTATTAATATTATTATTATTATTATTATTATTATTATTATTATTATTATTATTATTATTGCTGTTGTTGTTGTTGTTGTTATTTTTGGTAATTTCTGAGAAAACCAAAATCATCACTAAGAGTCAGATTCTTTATTATCACTTTTTCATCCAGCAGTAGAGAATAAATCATGTAGAAGACCTGTATTCTTACCGTCATCTCTTTTTCTTTTCTCTCCATTGGAGCGCGGGATGCCCAGAATGCCATTGATAGAGTAGGAACCCACAGGATCACTGGATCCACTTGATACTGGAGGGGACGCTGTGCTGGGGACTGAATGGATAAGAGAGAAGAACAATAAAGTAAAAAACTTGTTGCTTGAGAAATATTTGTGAGCCACACTACAAGGCCACAAAGGCTTAATGCATCAAATTGGCTTTTTAAGTGAATTGAATTTTCTCTAAAAATCTTGTGTAAAAATTCATTAAATTTGGGACTTGAGATTTTTTTGTCATATCTTTATTTAATTTGTTTAAGTATTTGGGTCATGTTAATTTTAATTTTTGTTTATATATCTACATAACTTAAAAAGTGATTACTCATAAACAATTTATCAATTCATGCTTTTCTATATCTAGGTACTCATAATAATAATAGTTGTCAAAACCCACGCAAAATGGGTGTGTATTTATTATTTCTTTATTACTGTATTCACACACGACCAAAACTATCATTCCTCCATGGCATGTACATCTATATTTCTAACCATAAAAGCTGAACTGTATGTATGACACCATACACTGAATCCGGGCTTAGCCATAAAATCCTAACATGTTTAAAAAAAAAAAAAAATACAATCCCATATACTAATGATACAGTAGCATGATCTCACCTATAGTGTGTCCTGGTGTCGAGAGAGATGTTCCATCAGGAGATGGGTGGTACTGTTGTTGAACTTTAGTGCGTATAATCCTATAAATGAAAATAATACAGGTCACAAAGCTTCATTGCCTGTAAATTCCATAACTACAACTATAATCTATAAATACACATATTTATTACATTGAA
>JAOUQZ010000051.1:5884866-5894866 GCA_028564935.1 Neosilurus hyrtlii | reverse complement strand
GACAATGCTGTCATTGATATTATGATGTTCTGATATTATGCACTGCTGGCCCGTCCGACACTCCTGCCCTCAGGTCACACCTTTAAAGGAACTGATTTAGCTTTATCGCTGATCACATATCAATAATTATTTACTGTTTTCTTGTTCTCTCTTTCTCCCTCCCTCCCTTTCTCTCTCTATAATAATAATTTGACCCCATCACTAGTGCGGTCTCCATAAATCTAAACACTTTAGTTGGCTTCTTATTGAACAAGTAATTTGAGAGAATGAATTAATGGCATTCCCATAGCTGAACATACCCTGAAGAAATATTAAAATTGCCTTACATGGGAATCAATAATATTGAGTGCCATTGAGGGCTATTTTGATATCTTGTGGTCAGTGTTGTGAGTGACTAGAGGAGCAGAAATCTCAGTGCAACAGGAACTCTGTAAGAGTTAATAATGCATGCCAAAGAAAGGTGTTTAAAGCTGAACCATCCTCTCATTGTCAACAACCTCAAGCTTAGCATTTCACATGTATACACACACACACACACACACACACACACACAAACACACACACAATTTTGTATGTATTAATAGTAGAAAAACAAAGATATTTTTGAGATTGTTATTCTATAATTCATTATTTCCTGCATAAATATTACATTATATGGATTATTGTTTTAAGTTTTCTTTATTTGTTAATGTCACTCTGACCGGGCATGTACACGCTCGGGGCTCTTCAAAGCACCTTTAATTGAATAATATGAGAAGCATCACCACAAAATGAGTCTTAAGGCTTGAAACTGACTTTTTGAGTAATACACATATGTATATAAATAGAAGGCACTGTCCGTGGTAAAAATGATCCAAAAATTTTGCAAGGGTACAACAAAATATTTTGTTGTATTAAGCCTCATTTTGTAGTGATGGGTCACGTATGAGGCTCTATTTGGGACCTGATCTGATCAGGAAACTGTTATCGGGTTCTGTAAGGACCGTTTAGGACTCCCTGAGTTAGAAAAATCAAAAATTCTTAAAGTTTGTAATGTATTTAAGTGACTAGGGAATATGGCCTATACATGATTTCTATTTTTACTGAAAACCTCATATTCATGTATCAGTTTTAATAATAAACAAAGACTCCATCCAGTTTTCCTTTTTCCAACTAGCTGGCGTCAATAGATTTTAATTCGTTGAAGTTTAAAGAGGTGATTTTAATTGTATTTACGCTCGCTACATTTTGAAATTCTCTTCCATTTGAGTCAAAAGCTGGTTTTTAAGCAGTCACAGGGCATGAAATTATTTTTTTTCGCCGCTTTTCTTGTCTGAGGCGTGTCTATTCTTTGGCATTCGGTCTCATTAAAATATAATGCCGAGGCTGGTTTTATGGAAGAGTGACTCTTAACCAAAGCTCAGAGGCCTTTCTTTTCCTTTCCTGCTGCTTTTACTCCAGTGCACTTTTGCTCTTTATCAATAACCACCGTCTTGATTTCACTTCAGACTTCTGCAATGGAGCCTAATTCCAGATTTGATTATTTATTGCTTGGTTGAACATATTGTGTAGGACTATCTACGGAAGCCTCCATCCTTCTTTACAATTCCTTCAAAATCTGGGTAAAGTACTTTGCTTTGGTTTGGTTTTCATTCATTCCAGAGAAAGTAGCAAAGTATATTTTGCATGCAGCCATTCATTATTTATTTGTGGTGGCAAAATGTAATTAAGTACATTTACTCAAGCACTCTATGTACTTTACTTGAGCATTTCCATTACACTTACTCCTACAGTACAACACAGAGTATCACCTCACTAGATTTGTCTGACAGTTATAGCTAGATACTTTTAAGATGACAATTTTCTTAACCATATCCAGTGATATGTAATAAACTGAAGGATTAAGTGCTCCTTTATGGTTTGAGAAAATTGTTCTATGTATAAAGCTGAATAATCTTTTTTAATAACCCTTTTGGATGAGTGGGAAAATGCATAATCATAAAATAAGATAAAGAGCTGTTTGTCTGTGCTCATGATACACTGATGCTTTGGAGAAAGATGGTTCCCACAGGACAGCAATGCTACAAATATACAATCTTACAAAATATGATGCTTTGTTGTACATTAAACTATTCAATGGTATAAAGTCATTAAGATCTCAAACTGAAAGATCCACAGCAATAAAATACAGCATGCACATTAATGCAGCAGTAATATTAATGCATAAACATCCTATATTTTAAACACTGACAGGGAGCATTTTTCTGCACAATGACTTTCGACATTTTGCGGATCACACTTGCACACGTTTACGTTAGTATAGTAAGGTTTTGCATGCAGGGCCTTTACTTGTAGTAAAGCATTTTCAGTGTGGTATTAAAGATCTGAAAGACCTAAACAGCTTTTTCTTTAAAAGTTAACAATTTTGCTCATTTACTTAGCTATACTAAATCATCACACATTAATCTGGGAATGATATTTCTTTTTCGTATAATCCCACTTAATCTCACTCAAAATACAGTCTGTGACCATGTTGTATGCTGCGGGATGGTGGCGCTGTGGAAGCCATCCTGAATAACATATTAAATCCGGTGCCATATTATTAGCTTGACATGCTATTTAATATGATGTGCTTTACTTTGGTCACAGTCTGAGATCATGCACGGACTGCAACCCAGTGTGCAACAAAAGGAACTCGATTTTCTCTCTTGAGATGAATATGGACATGAAAACCAACCAAATTCAGCAAGGAGCAATCAATCAATCAATCAGTCAGTTAATCATCTCATAAAAACTATAAGAGCTTGCTTGGATTTAATGATTACTAAACTGGGGTTTTAAAAAGTTATTTCTTATTTTATTTTATTTTGAATTTAATTTTTTTATCAATTTCATAAGTGCCTGACTGGCTCGTGCACATTAGACTACACATTAACATTTTGGAGCCACTATGTTATTATATTATGCATCTATTCAAATAGAACTTTCAAAATAATTTTGATGCTATACATTTTTGTTTTTGTTCCTAACCCTAATACCCCCACCCCACCCCACTCTGTCCTCATGGGATATTAATGAATGTCCGTGTTGTTTACCTGTTGATGGAGGAGACACTGGGAACGGTGTCGTTGTCACAGATGCCCTCCGCCAGCAGTCGGTCCCTGATCTCCCACGCGAACATGGTCGGGTTGTGTCTCTTATAGTCCGCAATTTTATCCACCACTTTCGGAGTGGCCACCTTCGGCTTGGAGCCACCGATCACTCCGGGCTTTATACTGCCAGTTTCATAGTACCTGGAGCACCCAGAAGGAATAATGGTACATGCAGACCTACAGCAATTCAGTACACAGTAGTATATATAATATACAACAAGAATTCCTCATATTAATAAATTCATAGACACAGCCATCAAAATATAATATGTAAGGAAGAACAGTGACATTCAAATTTACCAGTCAAATTTCATTAACACAAACAATATAAACACTATATATTATACATATATAATATAAACAATATAAACATTTCTTATTATTCAAATGAAGTGTCCTCCTTTGTGTTAATTATTAGATTAAAAAAATATTACATGAAGACATGCTGACTTACAAAAAAATCTTACAAATAAAACAAGAAATTTAAAGAATGGAAATAAGGCTTCTTAAAATTATAAATGTGTTACAATTAACAGATTTTATTCTATTGTAAGACCATGTGAATCCTCCCTGACTGGACAAAAGGGTTCAGAATTGTGATTAGAATAATTACAAAATATTTTTGTATAGTTTATAATAAAATCAAGTTTTAATGAGATTCGAAATTGGATTACAACAAATCCAATCTTTATTAGGAAGCCCATATTAAATAGCAATTTCTTTGACATTAAACGAATTTATTAGATGTGCCAGAATCAATTATCAATAAACATTTAAGTAGAGGAGAAAGTGGCTGGATGTGCAAGTCATTTTGCAGTTGTAATATTCTGAACGCGAGATCAGTATGATCTTTCCATCGGCCCTGCTCACATCCATCCATCCATCCATCCATCCAACACACACTGCAGAAAGCGCACATGATCTCTCTCTCTCTCTGTCTTTCTCTCTCTCTCTCTGTCTTTCTCTCTCTCTCTCTCTCTCTCTCTCTCTCTCTCTCTCTCTCTCCCTCACCTGCCCAGGATCTTGCTGACGCATCCATGACTGACCCTCAGTTGTCGTGATATGTCGCACGGTCTCACTCCCTGGTGCGCGAGCTCCACGATTCTCTGGCGCACGACGTCCGGTAGCGGCCTGCCATTAACGAACACACCGCCCAGCTGGTTTACTCCGCCATGCCCTGCACACACACACACACACACACACACACACACACACATGTCACGAAGAATACACATATCTATTGTTTGTTTCGTTTGTTTTATACATATTTTTATTTTAATAAATATTAAAGAATTTTATTTCAAGAAGTGAACTAAACTGCATAGATTTGTTTGTTCGTTCGTTTTGTTTATTTGTCTATTTTATCATTTTAAAATGAAAACAGGAATATTAGTAGCCTAATTTAACACTGCCGTACACACAATAAGGCAATAACCAAAACTGCTGTAAATATGATTTGTAGGCTGCATATAATGCGTTTAATAAAGTTATTTATTTAGTGACTACTTTTATTTATCCACGTGTTAAGTGTAATAAAGCAAACATAGAATTTACTGATGTTGAAAGAACTAAGAGAAAACTCAAATTATTATTATTATTATTATTATTATTATTATTATTATTATTATTATTATTAGTGTTGTTGTTGTTGTTGTTTTTGTTGTTGTTTTTATGTTTTTCTTGTTGTTGTTATATTGGTGCAAAGATATTACATAATTTTATAATCTCTTATTTCATTTCGATGAAAATATATATTGTGTAATATGAAGTGTGGTTTAATCATTTCGGCGAGCCGTTAAGGTTATTTTAATTTTGTTTGTGTGTTTGGGGGTGGATTTTATGTTGGTGTTTTTTTGTTGTTGTTTTTTAAACACTAAGGCGCTACATGATATTTATGATTACATTGGGTTTTTTTGTTTTGTTTTGTTTAGGGTTTTTTTTGTTTGTTTGTTTGTTTGTTTGTTTTTTGGTATTTAATTCCATTTCGTTTCATGTCGTTTTCTGTTTCTGATGCCAGCAGTAGCTTGTTTGTCTTTGTTGGGCTATTGCATTACATGCTTATTCATATTCCTTACTCCGTTATTATAAATAATTAAGAGTTCCTCCTGTTACACATCTCTAAAAAGAATGTCTTCATTGTCGTGAATTAATAATGCTGATTGAAAGGCGGCGGCCGCAGATCACATTATTAAAATATCTGATTTTTTTCCCCTCTCTCTCTCTATTTTTATTTGATGAGGGTTTTTTTTTTACTTTGATATGTACTTTAATGCAAAATAGTCTCTGCTGCTTCTGAAAATGCCTCTTTAAAATAATGTACCAACAAAATATAAGAATATACACTTTTATTATTATTATGAAAATAATAATGATAATAATAATTATTATTATTATATTAATATTATATAATTATTATATTATAATTATTATTGTTGTTGTTGTTGTTGATGATGATATTGATGATGTTGATTAATACTGATTATTTGCTTTTAAACGGGCACCATTTCAGGATAGTGTAGAATTAAACTAAGTTGGCATGTTTAGCCTATTTATGAATAAGCTGTCATCCTCAGGCCTTATTAAAACGCGTGACACTTACGGTGCATGGCGGAGAAGGGGTCTGCTTTGCAATGAATATCCATTGGATAGCAAAGAAAAGAGAGGTAATCAACTGAAGTCGCCGTCTCGCTTTCCTTCCGTAGATCAAAATATAAAGAGAGAAGCAAAAGGAACGCCGGTGTTTTTGTGAAGAAGAGGAGAAGAGGAGTGAGGAGCGATCCCCTCGGGTTCCGACCGGAAAACTTCAGGGGGGAAAAGTTCCCTTTTGACAAACTGTCCGCTCAGCGAAAAAGAAAAACGACGGAGGATCGCAGACGTCAAGTGTCGAGCATGACCCAGGCTTGTTTGGTAAACTGACACCGAGAACCAAAACCGAAGCGGATGTTTACACAAGCAGGCGTCTTCACAGCACGGATGATGGTCCCATCGAGCCTGGTCCTAAATCCCGGGTGGCCTCGGCTAGTTCAGAGAAAGAGAAGAAGATGCGGGAAGCTAGATGGGGGTTTCCTTCGGCTACCTCTTTACCGCGGACTACAGGGATGCGCGTGGGCTGTGGTGATGCGTGGGCCGGGACTGAAGCCCCGGGCCGGTAGTGTCGGTGTCTAAAAGCTGCAGATCCCCTCTTTTCTTATATGGATGACTTCTCAGACAAAGGCAGCAGATTCCAACACTTTGTGATTCGCCAACGTAAAAAGCGAGCGGTTAAAACGAGGAGGGCCATCCGCCTGTCACTCCAAAAAGGGGAGGGAGATGCGCCAGTGAACTCTCAGCTCTATTCTGTCACAGCTGTACAGTTTAGTGGGAATTTAGGAACAGTGTACACTCCGTGCAGCTGATATGAGGCTATTTAAGTGTCCCCCCCCCCCCGTGCAATTTCCCTACACTATAATAGAAACTATTATTTATATAAAATTTTAATTATAGCTTTTACTGTAGAAAGCGATGCTTATTTTGACTGTACATTATAATGTGCGTAAAATGAGTCATGTTTGCTTAATTGAATTTGTCCCCTTGCTCTTCCTCTTCCTCTTCTTTTTCTTCTTCTTCTTTTTCTCCAATATCAACATGAAAACACATTACAAGCCACCTTTAATTCATTACTTTCATTACTATCTAGCTTTTATCCGATCATTATTTCTATTTATCTCAGTAGATTTGGCATTGACTCTGCTTTGCGGCATGGATGAGGAGGGATGCAGCACAACTTCCGCTGTAGATGGCGCTCTTCCGTTTAAATGATGCTGAGGAGGGGGGGGGGGGGTGGCTAAAAACTTCCTCTGAGGTCCGCAAATTATTGATAGAGTATTGACATTGTTGATGCGCCTTCATGTGAGCAAATAAAACTTCCATGGATATCCAGGAGTCATTTTAGATTCATTTAAGTGTTTGTCACTGCAACTTAAAATAATACTGATGTTTCCAGTTTATGTCTATACATTTAGATAGATAGATAGATAGATAGATAGATAGATAGATAGATAGATAAATAGATAGATAGATAGATAGATAGATAAATAGATAGATAGATAGATAGATAGATAGATAGATAGATAGATAGATAGATAGATAGTTTATATTATTATATAAGCAAGTTATGTATTTGAAATGTGTGTGTGTGTGTGTGTGTGTGTGTGTGTGTGTGTGTGTGTGTGTGTGTGTGTGTGTGTGAGTGAAATTGTGCCGATGCAGTTAGTTCATCATAATGATGTCCACTATAATAAGGCTCTGACATCAGCATCATGTTGTTGTAATGTTATTTATACCTAAAACAATTGAAAGTAAATGAATGCACCCAGAACAGGGCTGCTCACAGGACTATAGAATGTAGTGGATGCAGGACTCGGGTGTTTTTAGAGAGAGATCTCTCAGGGCTAAGAGGGTGGAGGTGCAGGCCTCCTAGTTAGGTTAGGGGATGATTTTTCTTGCTTGCACCGCTTTTGGAGGCGTTTTCTGCTACAATATGTAGCACTACGGGCTGCAATTTCACCCTCCGCTGCACACTTACCCCACAGCTACATTTTTTTTCTCTGAGACCCCCCCTCCTCTTCTCCTGTCTTTCCCCACTTGCCCTTGTGCTCTACTCGTTTTTTTCCTCTTTCCGTACTAAAATGAAGTGTCGGTGTTTTTGTGCGAAGAAAATCTCAAACGAATTGTAAACAGATCTAGTGAATCACCGCTTTGTTTACTCCGGTCAGACTGCACGGGGCGGCGCGTGAACCTCGCGCTGTGCCGTTTAACCCCGTTATTAGGCAATTACACCGGCCCGTGTCCTCTTAAAGCACTGCTTATATTAACATCCGCTCACTGTATGTTCTCAGTATAGGGATCGTGTTGTTGCTCTCTGTGTAATTGCTTTGCTGTGAGAATTTGAAGGTAATATGTGATTGTTCGGATATGGGTACTATTGCTTTTTTTGTATGTGTGTTTTCGTTTTGTTCTAATTTTTATTTATAATCTGGCCAAAAAATAACCAAATTTTACTGTAATTTCAACCAAACGAATGTGACTGAACGGGAAGGATATGAATAAGGCAGGGCAAAAAAAAGCGAAATGTAATGCGCGTGATGTAAAACGTAAGAACTAATTTCATAAGGGCCTCGCAGAGTGACAGCAAGTGATCCATCTTCAGTCGCACGCTGCCTCTTTTCCTCTCAGCCGCTTTCCTCGGAGGGATTGAAAGAAAGAGCAGGGAAAAAAAGACAAGAGCTCTCTGAGCACCACATGGGTACAGCATCTGACTTTACAGCATGTTCCACATCCCACCAGATGAGGTGGATTCTTGTCAGCCTCCTGCTGCACGTGGAGAAAACTTTTATTTCAGGGAAAAGGATATCCTCCAATTTCTATACCCTGATTCTGTATGTGCAATACTCACATAGAACCCAAAACTAAATGGCTTGCACCAAATATTAATCTGTACTCTGGTAACTATAGTAACCACTGGTGACGTATTGTTCAGGCGTAGGCCTATTGGAGGATGCGTCTTTTAGGCATAGGCCGTGCTCCCAAGGCGCATGCGTATCCAAGGAATTTTTATACACATTTATGTACATACCAAGAAGACGCTTTGTGACGGTATTGGACAGTTAAATTTACTGTTGCAATGCATTTGCACATCCACGAATAAACGAACAAACGAACCGATAAATAATGATAAATAAATAAATAAATAGTTGGCATGTACTTCCCGAACGGATCCCAGTTTAATTTATTGTGGACATATTGTTGTTTCAAACACTTATGAAATTCCTTATATTTTGTGCTGGATTAAGGGGACATGCAGGCTATAAAATAATTAGAACAATGTTACACCAGTTCACTCTTGTTAATTGTTAACATTTAATTGCATGTGAGTGACCATGTCAAATTGAATACCAAACCTATTAGGTTCACTTGTTTGTGACGGAGTTACTGTGTAGTGAAGGGCAACAGTGTAATAGGGGCTACATTAATTATTTACTAATACATAATTCTCTGAAATATATAACAGCAAGAACAACAAGAACAACAACGACAACAACAACATCAACAGCAACAACAACAACAACAACAACAATAATAATAATAATGATAATAACAAAAATAATGACAATAATAAAAACAACAATAACAACTATCAATAGTTAATGATAAAAATAATGATAATAATAATATAATAACAACAACAATAATAATAATAATAATAATAACAATAATAATATAACAACAACAACAACAACAACAATAATAATAATAATAATAATAATAATATAATGATGATGGTAAGTATATTATTATTATTATTATTATTATTATTATTATTATTATTATTATTATAGATTAATTAAGTTATTTGAACTGTACTATATAGTTTTTGTAATCAGCTTGCAATGAATACAATAATATGCCAATTAACATTATGGACTTTATTCCTCATTATATTATAGTATTTTGTGCGCCTAATAAATATGTAGCTCTAGCTTGTTTAACAGAATAAATAGTCTGTCTTTGAAAGGCGGTTGTGTATGTAGGAGGAAAGCGTGTGGATGGGAAGAATGTGAGATGGTTGGAGGGCTGAACAGATGGAGAGTTTCCCTTCCGCCCTGCGCGAGCTTTTCATTTCGACATCATTAATTAGATCATTACAACTGCTTCCCATTGATCTTACCATTAAGAACCCAAATTAAAAGGTGAAATGGTTTATTTTTTTATTTAGATATGTAGTAATTAGCAAAATGCCTAGAAACCCGGCAGTGTTCACTTAATATTGGTGCTCAGTTTGGAGAGACAGAGCATGTAAAAAGTGCTATTAGTGCTGTGTTTTGTAGTCG
>JAOUQZ010000051.1:5878702-5881352 GCA_028564935.1 Neosilurus hyrtlii | reverse complement strand
TGTGTGTGTGTGTGTGTGTGTGTGTATATATATATATATATATATATATATATATATATATATATATATATATATAAAAGTATACATTACTAAACAGACTTTTTTTAATCACGTGTTTGTAGGGTAGGTTACATCCACTGGCGCACAGTCCGCGCGTCATACGCACAGTCGGCGCGGAGGGTCCGCGCAGCACCCAAACTTTCCGTCTGTACAGCCTTGTGTGCTTTGACTGCGCGTGTGCGAACCTGAACGCGGATGTAGACGTGGTTGTACGCGTGCGTCCAGCGTGTGTTGTGCAAATTCAGTTCCGTGGAAGTTTTCTTCGGCTCTGACGCGCGACTGGCGCTGTCCACGGCGGCGGGGCTGAACCGGTGCGTGCATGCAGTAGCTGCTTGACAGTGTTATGAAAGACAGACGTGTTCTTCAGGAATAAATGATGTTTCTAATATATTGCTTTCATCTCGTGAGAGATTATGAATAAAATAAAAAATAAACATAATCATTCAACCATCAGTATAATTTTCATCCCCAGCTACTGCCATCAGTGTGTTTTCTTGGAAAAACTTGGACCCAAAAAAATTTGTTGCCATGGAAAGTAAAACCTCTACTACTTTTTCCTGGGTAAAATGATGTATATATAGGCTACTATACGGCTATGCACACTCTCAAAATTGGTGGTACCAAGTGTACCTAATATGGTACCTAATAATACCTATTATATATAACATATTATATATACCTATAATACCTTAAAGGGTACAAATATTTGCCACAATTGTGTAGCTTTCCATTTAGGTCCAAGTAGGACCATTTTTGTACAGGCAAAAGCAACTGCTTGTTAAATATTAAGTAACTAATAGACAAATTTAGATAAATTTTTAGCCACTTTTCTCTTCCAACCCTCAGGATAGCTGCAGGGATCTTTAGGGTTAAAATAGTACCAATTTGTTCCTTCTTTTGTTTTAATTTGAACTGAATTTTAAATTGAATTTCTACTATTTCTGCTGGTCAAATGTGCACTTCTGGTCCCTTAAAAAAACAAAATTGTAATTTTGATGGAATATTTTTCAAAGGTATACCTGTAAGGGAAGATATGATATTGTCTCGTACCTCAGTTTTTTGAGAGTGTGAATGATGCCTCTTTGATTTAACACAAGTACACTGAATTACTCATCATAATACTTTCTTGTATGTTCAGGTTTGTGCATGTTTTGGCCTCTGCTTCCCACATGTCTTTTTTTATTTCCTTTTACTTCTTTTACTTCTGCTTTTGTATATTTGCTTTGTATTCTGATTTTGTTCCTGTGTCTCCCTTATATTTTAATAAATTTTCTCCCATTGTCTGCTGGTTGCCAGTTGTGGTGTAGCTCCAGAACCAGTGTCCTTCTGCTTGCTGTGGACTGTGTTGTGCCTGTTGTTGGGGATGCCTTGCACTCTCTGGTGCAGTGTTTCCATACTCACATGGTAGATCAGTGGTGCTGCATTCAGGGTTGCTGATGCTTGGTGCGATTGTGACTGTGCAGGCTGTGTGGGACATGGCTGTGTGCACTTTTTGGAGGGCTGTGAGCAGTTACATATCTGGAGTTACATACTGAGAGCTTTTAGAGAACTTTTTTTTTTTTTTTTACCCCTCTCTTTTTTGGTAGTTGTAAAATGACCTCGGGTATGAGAAAGGCACTATGTAAATTAAGTGTATTATTGACTCCTACCCATTTAGACTTTACCCTACCCCAACTGTTTGCCAGTTGATATCATTTTGGGAAATATCATTTAAAAGGCAATTACATGTTCAGTAAAGTGCAACATGCATTCATTGTAGTGTACAATTATATTCTTTGCATGAAAAGACTCCCATTAATATTGTATTGTTATTAACATTATAAACCAATTACAACAGTTAAAATATAAGTGATCATACTGTACAATTTAACAGCATGTGTAGCTTGATGTGCCCATAGGTTTAGCAAAAAGTGTAGTATCAATAATGTTGGCCACGATCAATGTGAGCTGACAACATTTTGTGTGGAAATATTGCTGAGACCTGGCAACCGTGCCTCAGACTATTTAAAGAGTTGTATTTATTATTAGATTATTATTATTATATACTTTGTGTCCATGCATGCACTCGTGTATGTTGGTGGGTGGGGGTGTTAGGAAAATAAAACAGAGTTATCATTGAAGCAGGGGGGAAAAAAAACACAGGAAATACTTCCAGGAAAATAAAGGCATCTATTTTAATCACAAATAATAAAATTTACAAGCTGAAAAATTAGACTTACCATTACAATTATTTTAAAGTTACTTTACACAACATCAAAACAGCATGTGATAAAATATTGAGCATGTAAAATTCTTCAGGACTCTATCCAGGCCTACAGAGGATAGCAGTGTACACTCACGACTGCTCGAGTGTGTGAAGTGAGCAGGATTTGAAGAATAGGTATCATCTCTCTCCAGCAGCACTCACATCCCTCACATCCTGCGTTGTGTCTGAACCTCTAAAGTGAGATCGATGTCTCTCACTCAGAACAGAAAAAAGCTGGGAATAGCTTTAGCATTGAGTCTGGACCTCCTATAAACAAAGGCTACAACTCTCGTCAGAAACTGAAAAGATGGACATCATACACACCTGTATGGTTTTAAACTTATT
>JAOUQZ010000051.1:5858702-5876202 GCA_028564935.1 Neosilurus hyrtlii | reverse complement strand
TTCATTCAAATTAGAAATTTTCAATGCTCGCCTTCACCCAGTGTGGAATAAGATTGGCCCAGTGTCCCTGCAACCCTTATAGGATTAAGTGGTTTGGAAAATGAATAAATGAATGAAAGAATAAATGAATAAATGAATAATTATTTTGTTTTGTGCATTGGATTAACCCTATTACAGAGTACCATCTACAGCCCTATTGCTGTGCATTTCTCACAAAACTTTGTTTTACACACTTAAAATAATAAGAATGATTGAAAGTTTTGCAAGTCAGTAAGAAAGTCTCATTCATTAACATTATTATGAAATGTAAATTGCTTTAATGTTTAATAAGCCAGATGAAATTAATACGTAAATGCTGCAGAAATAAAACACTGCATATCATAAAAGTTTCTCAAGTTATTAATTTTTAAAATGAGCTTATAACTGAAATGGAAACCTTGAGAAAAACTTCATAGCTGAAAATGGCAAAGTTGGAAGGAATATGTCACATTCATTAACATGCAGGTTATAGTTTAACACTTTTATCTAGAGTTAGTAAAAAAACGATGAATGTAAGTAACTCTGGATAAGGGTGTCTGCCAAATGCTGCAAGTGAAATATATCATACTCAATCTTTGCATATTCATTTGTAAGTACATTTCAAATAAATAACATTAGGCAATGTTATTAAAATGGAGCATCAGCGAAAATGAGTGCAGTATTGCACAAAATCATCCCAAGGTATAGCGAGATGATATAATGCTCAAAAAAAGACCCACATGTCATCTTTTTAATTTTCTCATAAATAAATTCCTTCATGTATAATGCATCTGTAATCAAGTATTATACTGTAATGCAACCTATAAATATGTCCTTGTAGGTCAAATAAACATGGCCTATCCATTCGTTTAAATTTATATATCAGTTTATAGAACACTTTCTTTTAAGACAATGATAGCTTAAATATATTTGCTAATTTCTCTAAGTTGCCTGCACCAAATGGAGCAAATGACCTCTTTCTTTGCTCTAGATTTTAAATATGCGACAAAAAACAGCTTTTCTTTCTTTATTGTCAACCTGGACTCAGAGTATATATGAACATGCATCAGTAAAAGAGCTGACCAGTGTGTATGTAAAAGTGTTCATGTAACTTTTGCAAAGACAACAATTTAAATATAAACAGAGAACCATTCTGTAAGCCAAGGTCGAATGCAGATCATTCTTTCACTTTCATCTTTCAATCTCTGGAAGCACAGAGCACACATTTATCTATATTTTAGTAAAGGACAAAGGATGACTGTTTGAGAGAGTGTGTGTGTGTGTGTGTGTGTGTGTGTGTGTGTGTGTGTGTGTGTGTGTGAGAGAGAGAGAGAGAGAGAGAAGTTGATTGATTCAGCATGGTTCTATACAGAGTAAAACGCATATTGTTGTTTTTCCATTTACGAAAAAACAGTAAATCCCAGGAATTATATGCATCATATCAATCCACACTCTCACCTACAACCATTAATAGTATTAATAATGTTAATTTAAAGACATTACATTAAAGGTACAGCAGAACATTTAAAGGTACAACAGTTAATAATCATTGTAGGATGTAATTATTTTGTTCAAACAGAACTACATTTGTGTATTTTAGGTTTAGGACCTTTGTCCTAAACCTAAAATATGTATCAGGTGTGTTAACTATAATAAATCATTTAAAAAGGGAACGAATTTGGGAGTACAGTCAGTACTAGAATAAAGTCAATAAGTCAATAAGGCATTTGCCATTTCAGTTAATAAATCTCTGTGCACTGAAAACAACATGCCTTGGTATTTTTAAAGTAACCATGTATAACATTTTAATATTAATTTATTCATTTTCTGATCCGCTTAAGCCTAATTAGGGTTGCGGGGAGGCTGGCGCCCATCTCAGTCGATTCCAGGTGAGGGCAGAGTTCGCCCTGGACAACTCGCCAGGCCATCGCAGGGCACAAACAAGCTGACAGCAACCCAATGGCCTACTCTTTATGAACGACAGCAATGGTTCTTTTACATGCCTCTCACCAAAGACAGTGAGACACATGGCTGGGCTTTGATAACCCAGTAAGATGCACTGGGGGGCAGCAGTGACAACTCGGTGATAGTGGGGCTTGAACCCCCGACCTTCAGATCAGTAAGTCAGCACCCTACCATCGGGACACCACTGCCTCATACATTTTGTTATTATTATTATTATTATTATTATTATTATTATTGTTGTTGTTGTTGTTGTTGTTGTATAAAAACAAAAATATTTAATCAAACAAAAAAATGATTAAAAATGTTAATCCTTCTTTTAACTAAAATTGTATAAGTAATAAACACTGAAATCTTTTTACAATTTGAGTCAACAAATCCTTAAACATTTATGTGACATGGTAAATGCCACTGCCTTGACTCATTCATTTGTCAAAATGCTTAATCCTATTATGGTCGCAGCGAGCCAAGAGCCTATCTCAGCCGACACTGGGTAAAGGTGGGTACACCCTGAACATCTGGACGCTGTAACCGGAATGGGGATATTGAGTTTATAATTTTTTTTCTTTATGACACTATGAATGCATTACTATTAAAAGTTATAATGCTTACAGATAAGAGCGAACTTAGCACCTTCATTTAACTGTTTGTACCTTCATTTAACTGTTTATAATTCTATAAATCCTTCATAAAATTTACTGCAAGCATGTTGCAGTACTGTTTTTTGCCTTTTTCAGTGTTGTTAGTGTGGCTATGAGGTGAGCTGCTGATGAAATGTCCATTAAACCGAATTAATGCAGTAGTTTGTGTTGTGTAGCTGGAATTTCAGTCTAATGTGCAAAAGATAATTAAGGCGTATAGCCTCTGTGAATAAACTTGCAGTAAGCCACTGTATCCATCCACTAGGTAAGCAGTTTGATTTGGTCTTTCATTAATTAGGCCGTGCTTTCGTGTATTAAATAAATGAAATGAATATGGGGTTGTAGTGTCAGTTGGTTGATTGTTATTTCAGGATCGGTGTGAGGTGTTTCACTACCTCAGGTTGGATTGTGCTTGTCAGTGTCCCATGATGTCATTGAGATGTGAGTAGGACGATGATGTCTGCGCCGTTTGGTCTTTTTTGTTTTCAGAGTCACAGGAGAGCAATAATGAATATGGATGCAGTTACTCAGTAATGAGAGTCGTAGGGAACGACTCCACAGTCATTTTAAACTCCATTTCTCTCTCCATTCTTTATGATGATCAATTAAAATGTAATAGACAACCTGCTGTGTTTTGTTTGAGGTACACAGTGTACACCTGTATTTCTGTTACATGCAGGCAAAAATGTAACACGGACTATTATTATACATTAAATGCATTCGTCTTGCACTTTTGATTATGACAATAATACAAAATATATTCGGATCTTGGATATAGGTTGGGTTAGTTTTTAAATTCCCTGCATCAGATGCCAAAGAGTATGGGATAGTATCTAAAAAGATTTTTCTACTGTATATGAATTACAAATTAAAGAAACAACCAAATGTTTAGTGTCTAAATAAGACGCTGAGCTACTGCGAACATCCTCAGAGCTCAACTGACAACAACAAACATCGTCAATGCTCAACAATCCTGGTAAGGTACTGGGGCAGCAACCACCGTACTTCCTAACAATATATCTTCAGGGATTTTTTTTTTGTCTTTTTATGGTGGAGGAGAGCACTCTCATAGCCAAAAATCCAAAATCTTCCATAGGTGTTAAACTAGATTGATGTATTGATGTTGATGTTTTACTTTCAAACCATTTAGTCATCCTGGAAGTGACCATGTCCATCAGGTTGGAAATATTTTATCAGAGAATAAAGGGGATGAGTCGGAATATTGATTTGCAGTTTAAGGGGACAAGTGAAGAGTATGTTTGCAAAAACAGGTAAGGGCTGTTGTTTTAATTATGAGGAAAACAACTTTGAAAGCTAATGAAAAAAAGATTTTGAAAGGTTCTGACAAAAGTTCTTTACAAAGCTACTTAAAAATAGTTTTTCTCATAATTAAAACAATTGGACTTATCTGCTATTGCAAACAAACTCTTCAAGTGGAGCTAAACCATGCTAAAACCAAACAAACAAACAAACAAACAAACAAACAAAAAAAACAACCCATGAGAATATATGATAGATAGATAGATAGACAGACAGACAGATAGCTAGATAGATAGATAGATAGATAGATAGATAGATAGATAGATAGATAGATAGATAGATAGATAGAAAGAATTCCTTACTGTGTTAGATAGATTTTTCTTTTTCTTTTTTTTTCCACCACATGTTTGTATTATGATAATCCAAATATACCAGAATTATCGGGAAATAAAAAAATAAATATGCGGTGTGCCTCAAATGCAAATATTCCTATTTAATCATAGTTAAAAAAATTATCATATTAAAAGTTTATTATTACTACTATTAGGAACTAATGACAAAGTTACATAATGTCCATTCTCAAGTGTCGATGGCAGTAACGTCATTACAAATATACAGAACTAGACAGACATGACTTTACTACGTGTACAGTGATAAACAAACATTCTATAAAAGCCTGTTTCAGTTTAGTAGTTACAGTCCAGTACAATCACAAATACATTTTTAAATGTAAAGTTTTTTTGTTTTTTTGTTTTCTTTTACCAACTTAACACTGTTATTATTTCTCAGATATGTTATTTTGGTCTGGAGGTCATTTATTTATAAAAGCATATTCACCAAACAAAATTTCATGTTTTTTTTTTCAGAAAAAAATATTTTGTATTTACTCTGAAAAATTACATTGCCTTGTTATACATTATATTTTAGCACAGGTTATGCTACCTTTTTACTTTCAGCCAGAGGAACAGAAAGTTATTACCTGATTCAGCAAAATATGATTGCAAATACTGTGTCAGCTCGATAAGTGACAGTGAGCGCTAACATTGAGCTTTGCTTCACACTCCATTTCCCCTCTCTGCCTTTCACTGATACTGACTAATTATATCGAAAGACAAATTTATGCCACTGCTTTTAAAACCGCACTAAAAAATATTATCTGATTGGAGTCATTCTTTGATTAATGACTCTCTGCTCCCAGGCTTAATGCAGGCATTAGATTTTAAATCACAGCAGGTCTTTGGGTGCCATATGAAAGCTACACCTCTCTCGCTTTTTTGCAGCGATGGCAGAAATCTCTGGGATGGGCATTAAGGAACTGAAGTGATGCTCTATACATGCAGATTCTATCTCTTTGATAATTTGATGGAAATTTATACGTGTACATTTTGCAATGACAAGGTGCTCATGTTGAGGGTATTGTGTCCTGCAGTATATCACTTACTAAAATATTTATGCCTTAAAGTAAAAGTAAGAACATAAAGTACGATTAAATGTGGCGTGGGATTATTTGTTGATTGCTTTTTTATTTATTTATTTATTTATTTTATTGGGTGATCATATGTAAAATATATATTCATCTCATCCTGAGAAAACATTAAAGGGTGAAATTGCATAAAGAGGAGCTTAACAAGCATGGTCATTTTCCCCCCTTTACTCTGTCATACAGCACAAAAGCCCATCACTGTCCAAGACTACAGCATGACAGCTGAGGAGTATATGAAGACAAATGGCATTATGTTAAGACCAACTTAATAACAAATTGTTAATTTTCTATACATGGTAATTTTCTAGCTAGTGGATCACGTGCAAGGAGCTAATCAAAAGTGGTTCTCAGAGAGAAAAAAAAATAAATAATAACTCCTCATTTTCAAGGATAATGGAAGAGAAACGTTCAGAATTAATGGCACTATTTATCTTTTTTAAATTTCCATCTTTCTCTGCTGATGGCTCTACTCCCAAAGGAAAATATTCATAAAACAACAAAATTGAAGCCTTAACTTAATAGGTTATTAAAAATGTTTTTCTTATATACTATGGGACACTCTCCTTTGGAGCAGCTGTACATTTAAATTGAAGTCACGGCATTTACAGACATGTACTGCATCCGTTATTTATTTAATTACCTAATGATGTTACACTAGAGGGGCATTGACGCGTCTTTGTCAGGTTATCAGGAAGCTGAGATCCAGTGTACACATGTACCTGGATATCCATTAACCAATCTGCATGCCGACGTGCTAGTTTCTGTTATTATTCTCTCTTTCACTATCATCCAGCACAGGCGTAAGTATCCCTCACCTGTCACCCTCAACCTAATGAGAATCTGGAGCACTACTGTATTTCAGTAGGACACCATTTTTAAAGAATAACTATATTTAGCTGCTCTGAGCTTTTCGTTCAAGGTTGAGGGGTAAATCTGTCCATTCCTCTGAAGCCTGTGATCGTTTTACAGACTCCTCTGTGCTTATGATGGGTCCGTGCAGCTAATCATAAACACGTCTGTGTTATTGGGTGCTAACGATGACACATTTCTTATTTGGCCTTCAAGGACACAGCACTGAGCTTCACTACATTAGCAACACCAATGTGCAGTGATTATTCCAAGACAGTCTGAAAACACTGGGGTGGTAAAAAGATTTATGCTTTAGTTTCAATCTGCTATAGATCAGTCTGCTCCCAATATAAGGCATAAAAAACATACAGATAAAACAGACTGGTTTGTACCAAAGAGTCTCATGATTAGTACAATAAAAAAAAATCTATTTCCTCAACTAACAAGAGCGAGTGCAGTAAGGAGAGGTTACTTTTATGACACAGTAAACGGGTGTTGAAGGCCGTTTTTAAAATGAAATTCATATTCATTTCCATTCCCTGTGACGTTTTCGCTCACTTTTTTCCCCCTACACATTTTGTCTCTGCTGTAAAACTTTTTTCACACAGAGCTGATATGAAATACAATATTGTCTGAAGGTCTGTAAAGAAACCATTGTCAATCACATGATTTACAAAACTTGATCTTATGTACAGTTTTCTTTATTGTTGTGTTCTGACCTTTTTATCGATTTTAAGATTAATAACATTTTCTTTGGTCATTTCAGGAAAAAAAAAAGAGTCTGCTGTGCAAATTTATCATTTTTAAGACAGGACCTATGTGCCAAATTCACTCTCACCCCCCAAGGGTTTTCCCCTCCTCTTTTCAATTTCTGCTTAGAAATTCTGCATGGTGAAAAGCTTAAAGTAGAACATATTGGGGTGCTCAGATGCGCCTGACCTGTTTATGCGAGGGGAAGTTGATAGGCTGTTGAATTCCCCCGCGGCTTGCGGCCCAGTGAGGGGGGCTATCCTTTAAACGGACTCTCTGATACTTCCACATAATACAAGGAATAACTCAGACAACAGGACTGAATATTTCATTTGTTATCCATATTCCTTGTGGGCAGAAATGATAGGGAAATGTAAAAACAGAGATTGGAGCCTCTGGAGTAGGAACGTTTGAGATGCTATTTTGCTGTCTATAGACGGAGTGGATGCTGAACCCCCTGCCTGAACTACATCCATCTTGTAGGCAGCTGGGATCACTGCTCTTAATGCTGCCATGTGTTAACTCACTCTGTCTGAACTTTGTGCTGCTCGTCTTATACACTGAGGCTCATTGTAATATATTGTACTATAAATGCTTTCATGAAAAAATTTGGAATTTACACATCAGCCAGAATTTTAAAGAAAAGCACTAGGATTAAAGTCATAATAATAATATAATAATAATAATAATAATAATAATAATAATAATAATAATAATAATAATAATAATAATAATAATAATAATGAAATAGTAGTAATAATAACAATAATGATAATAATAATAATAATAATAATAATAATAATAATAATAATAATAATAATTGTAATAATAAGTATTATTAATATAATTATAATAATAATAATAAGCTTCTTTAATTTGCACACTATTTCATTATTTCCATAGCAAAAAATATTGGCCAACTATACCACCATCTTGAGGCATTTTTGGTAATCTACTGTATCCAAATAATCAATTTTTGTTATTAAACCTGCCCCCAACCAATCAATAAATCAATCAATAAATAAAGCTTTACCCTATCTTTTCAGTTAAATCACTGATCATTAATTGGTAGAAGCAAAAGAAAATTAAATATTTAGAATATCTATGGACCTGTGCACTTGGAGATCTGTTTATTGTTTTTATTATTATTATTATTATTATTATTATTATTATTATTATTATTATTATTATTATTATTATCATCAATATTATTATCATCATTATTATTAATAATAATATTATTATTGTTGTTGTTGTTATTATTATTATTATTATTCGTAGTAGTTGTTGTGGGTGTTGAGTTAGAATGTTGAATGTTCTGTTAAATAAATGTATGTACTGTTTTTGAGACTAGTTTTTTTAGACTAAATTTGGGTATTAAGTACTAGTTTGCACTCACTATGTAAAATTCTGAAAGAAAGTGACTATAGTCCAGATTGTGGTCTCATGGTCAATGATGCCCACTTACAGAATCACTGTATTGATGAAATTAGTTCATCTTTCTTTGTTAACAGAAGAAAATATATCCATACCAATGAGTTTTGCCACTTCAACAGTAAATTCTTCATTTCAACAGCTGCTGCTTACAAATCCAGTGTAAAGTTCTCTGAAGAACACTACATGATCCTCCTCTGAGTTAACTCACCTGCCAAGAGATGATTATGAAAAAGTTGCAGCATCATATGCTCACACTGCAGACCACCATCCAGTCTTTCCCAACACTTCCTCTGAGCTCAACTTGGCTGCTAACACCTAGTCGTCCATGCTTTAGGATTGTTCATTATTCCGTATTAACCTGCTCCTTAACCAGCCATTGCATATTTTTAGTCCCTTTCAATCTCTCTCTCTCTCTCTCTCTCTCTCATTTCTTCCTTGCCTATTTTGCACTAATTTCCCTCCATCTGCCTGTGCATCTGTTTGAGGGCCGGCAAAGGGATGTGAAATATTGCTCACAGAACAGAAAAGTCAGCTTTTCTTCTTCTGTTTTGGCTCGCTCTATCTTTTTTTTTTTCTTTCTCAGTTGTTTCTTTTCACTTCCTGGCATTGTGCTTGATTCGGGGGGGGTTGATTTGCACTGTGAGCTTAAGGCTCTTTTACAGGCTAATTCTACAAGTAAACCTATGTGCTGACGTTACTGCCTCTAAGGGAAGATATAAATTGTAGAAGAAAAACGTTGAATGATGGGAGTGGTGTGGGGAAGAGTCGGTAATTTCCTTTCCATGTCTGGCGGTTTGACCAATAAGCGGAGTCAACAAGGTGGCACAAAAGATCAGAAAGGTGTTATTGTAATAATCAGACAAAAGCCTGGGGTCCTCTTAGAATTACATGACTGAGAAAAGACAGTGACCCCCACCACAACACCACTGTCTCCACAAATCCAAAGCTTCCTTCCCTATATACTCTTTGAAAAAGTACAATAGGGGAAAGCGGGTGGGAATTTGGGAGGCCCTTCTGTCCCCATCAGTGCCTGCGTGGATTACACATTCCTTTCAAGGTCCAGGGTTGCTGGGCAGTCTGGGCACCCATGGACTATTACTGCATTCTCTTCTATCTTGGGACATTCTATTACATACTCCCTCTCTTTCTCTCGTACTCCTCTCCCATTTTGCTCATGTACATAAAGATCCTGTCATGGTTAAAAAATAAAAGATAAATAAATAAAAAATTAAAGAATATACTGCTGGTTTTCAGTTTGAATTTGGAAAAAAAAAAGCATAGGAACTATCATGCTTAAGCACGATCCATGCTATAAGCTAAATATGACTTAGAAATTAAAAGGTGATGATAAGGAAGATTAAACAGGATGTAAACTGCTACAAGATAAAAAGAAATAGAATACAACATAGGACTGGTGCAGTCTGCTTTCTTGGGTTTTAACACACTACTCCCACATAAATAATGTTTCAATCAAAACAATGAACAACTCACAGTTAGTCATGATTACTTGAACTATGCAGCATCATCATCGTCAGGCTTTAAAGATGGAAAAATAAACCATAAAATCTCATTTTAATTTGTTTTTCTTGTATGTCCACATAGTAAAATTTCAAATGAGAATAAAACACACCTTTTGCAGAATGCAGAGAGAGGTGCCCTTGCTCATGATCAAGAGATCATGGGTTCAAATCCCTGTTGGACCCCCCACCATGCTAAGACCCCTGAGAAAGGTCTTAACCACAAGTGTCCACCCAGCAGTATTAATGGGTACCAGTAAAACTACTGGGAAGGTAACCTGCGATGGACTAGAGTCCCATCCAGGAGGAGCTGAACTCCTAAAGGCTTCATGCTACAGAAACCGACCTGATGAGCCATTAGGCTCAGGTGTAAAAGCCCAACAGACTTACCTTGCCTTACAGAGTGTAGTCTACTAATGTTTCCATGTAGTATCTACTAAACTCTGAATGAAAATCTCATCTCAGTTTGATTATTTTATGTTTCTGCATAGTATATACTTAAACTCGGGGTGGGCTTTGAAGAGACACTGTTACACCGCTCTTCTACCATGCATCTGCTCAGAGCTCACCTGCATCCATCGTGATTTAAAAATCGCAAGAAATACAGCATAAAAATTTCATTTTTGCTAATGATCCTGGGTCGAACATTCATTCATTCATTCATTCATTTTCAAAGCTGCTTCATATGAATTAGGGTCGCGGGGAGGCCGGAGCCCATCTCAGGTGACTCTGGGCGAGGGCAGGGTGCACCCTGGACAGCTCATCAGGCCCTGCGGTGGCACACACAACCATTCACACTAACTCTCACACCTAGGGGCAGAGCTTATTTGGAACAGACAGTGTGCATGTTTTTGGACTGTAGGTGGAAACCAATACGGAAACCCATACAGGGAGAACATGAACTGCACACAGAAACGCCCCGAGCCTGGGAATCGAACCCAGGACCTTGCTGTGAGGCGGACATGCTAACCACTGCACCACCAAGCCACCTGGGTAGCATATACCCAGGCTTGGTGGATCTGAGGCTCAGACATTCTGACAGGTTTATTCAGTAACACTCACCTCACCAACTTAATTGTTAATGACCTTATTAAATATGACACAAAAGAAATAAAAGGAGATTAATAGAAATTCCTGTCAATTGCAGTATAGGTTTCAATCATTAATGCAGATTTACACTTAAAGAAGAAGAGTTTTTTTGAAAGTTAATATCAGTGAAAACTTTACATTAAAATAAAGTGTCGGTGTGCAAAATCTTAAATAGATATTTAAATTGCAATCATTTTTTTTTTAAATAAAAAACTGAGTCACAGAATGATGAGGAGTATGGTTTTAAACATATATTCTTCCAGTATTTTAGGTGTTTGTGCTTAAATATATTGATCCTGGTGCAAAAATAGTCTCACACTGCACAGGCAATGATTTTAATTTCAGCCTTTTTGACACTGCCAGGATAAATCTGCATGAATGTATTTAAATCCTATACTTGTACATGTTCATGTTGGCCTCATCTACATCATAATTCTCAGACTTGGTTTTCAAATAAATCCAATAAATTGATTAAAACACAAGCTATCAACCAAAGATGTTGCACACAGAAAGAAATGAATGCAGAGATGGTGAGAGTGATGAGGAAAACCTACCTGAGACAACAACAAGAAGAACCCTTGAGTGAAAAAAGCCATCCTCTTCTAGGTATTGTAATTTTGCATCATTAAATGGGTGAATAAAGGCAAACTACAACTAAAACTAAGGCTATAACTACAGTAACCTGGCAACATGTATCAACGCTTAGTCATTTCTCTCTTCAGACCTTCTGTCTCCACTTAATAGTGTTTTCTACCACCAAAAATGTTACTATTAGAAAGCATTCTTTGAGTTGAATACATACATGTGCGTTGTAATGTCGGCAGGTGAAACGGAGTTTTAGAAATCGTGACGCATGGTTGCTGACACTGGTGAAAGTTTGTGCTTGAGACACCAGAACAAACATGACAGCTTCAGCTATTAAATTTGTTAATGTATCTTCACTGACAGACCTAAAAATGCACACACACTCTTCCTACGTAAAAGACGAGCTTTTTATTTGCTTAATTTAAAGGAAATCAGTTGCTTTAACCTTGCATGAGCACTGTACATGTTAAACCATACACTTATCAGAGTGTGGTACCAAGGTCCTGCAGAAATCACGCATTGCACATACCCAGTGCGCCATGTAATGAGGTCAGGAGCCCTTTCATACATGACAAAGGACTCTGGCACGCACTTTGATTTGGCATTATAGAGAAACACTCATTTAGTTAATTATAAACATTTTTCACTCTACATATTTGTGTGGGTTTCCTCTGTTTACTCCAGTTTCCTCCTACAGTCCAAAAACATACACATTAGGCTAATTTGCTGTTCCAAATTGCATCTTGGTGTGAGTGTGAATAGTTTAGTGAACTAAAGCAGTTTGGCACATGAAAAAGGCAGTGGTGCCTCAGTGGTTAAGGCTCTGGGTTAGTGATCCAAAGGTCAGGCACAGGTTTAAGCCCCAGTACCACCAAGCTGCCACTGTTAGGCCCTTGAGCAAGGTCCTTAACCCTCAAATGCTCAGTTGTATAAAAAGTCCTAAATGCAAGTCACTTGGGATAAGAGCGTCTGCTAAAATGCTGTAAATGTAGATGAATGAAAATATCATCGATACAGTATACAGTAGTGTGCAGTGAAGATTATACACCACTATTTTTGTCTGAAAGGGTTCTTAATAAAAAGAAATTTTAAAAAATGATAAATAAATGAATGCTGTAATCAAAGTAAAGGGTGGCCACACTAAATATTAACTTTTTTTCTTAATAAAGAGACTGTAATTTTTGTTATTACTATATATTGTTGTTTGTTTACTTATTCTCATCTATATGATCCAATATTACATGAAATAAATACTTGAATAGTACTTGGTTTCTGATTTATCTTCATTTTGTTGTATAAGTTGTATAAGTTGTACATTCCATATGGTTTGAATTAGTTCATACTATGCAAAATTAAAAAATATATACATTTTTAAATTGTTCTGAAAAATTGGTAATTGGTATTGGTACTTTTACCTCAATATACTTGTCATAATGATTTTTTTTTTTTGGTTCTCATTGCCTAGAATAGCATTGTTCAATGCATTTTCACCAAAAAATTATAAAATAGTATTTTTTTTTTACTTCTTTTTATTAGGATCCCTTTTAGACGAAAGTGGTGGTGTAGAATCTATGCTCAGTATGCTCAGTATATTGAATACTGTATAGTTTTCATTCAATTTATTAATTGAATGGATAGAATTTTTTGAAAGTTGAGACCAATTTTCCTTTATGAGATGGGAAGCAATTGTAATGGTGCTTCAAACCTCACATGGAAGAGCAATTTCAGAAGCAGACTGACAAAACAAGTAGAAAACAACGTCATATCCCAAGTAGTATTACCAGAAGAGTGGTGAGGAAAACTAAATTTCAGTATTTTGGTATGATAACTTCTACATAAAAACTACATTTTAAGATTTACACATCTTAGTGTCTATATATATATATGAGCTGAAAGGATGTTTAACATGGGAACATTATAAGAGTCCTGGTATAAACACAGGATAGTATTTAAATTTTAATTTATCTATAAACCTTACAAGTGCTCTGTAAGGTTTTCAGTGGACAGTTAAGACAATTTTTTAGCTTATTTTAAAATTCTATAGTAAAAAGCTCAGGTTTATAATATTACACAGCACCTTCGGGATTCAACCGAATAATCCTTAAGGTCCTATGTGCTCAGTGAAACAGGAAATAAAGCCATGCACATTACACAGTTTTGATAGTACCATGGACAATTGAACTGGCAGACCATATTTGAAATCTTGCATGTCAATTGCAAAGTTATGAGCAGTTAAGCTTAGGGCTAGAGGCAGTAGGTAGTTAATAGTTATAGTTTTGCTTACATTACAGGCCATTCCCGTGAAAATTGCCCCTTATTATAGCAACAAATGCGTTGAATGCTTGTGCTGTCAGCCCTGCGGTTAGGAGTAAAATATTTCAAAGATTTTATTTTTCATGAACAAGCTTCTTAAATACAGCTTTCTCCAAAAATGTACATAAGCTTTATCTTTCTTTAATTTTGCACACTGTGAGGAAGGACAGGGATTGTGTAGTACTGTTGGGGAAGGAGGAGGAGGGGGGGTTGGTTCTCTTCTGGATTTGTAATTGATCACTGTCTGAGGTTTAGCACAAGGAGACTTGTAAGGTAATTTATAGCATGTAATAGGTACTGATGGCCTTTTACAGCAGCTCTTACCTTGTGAATTTTTGCCCATTTTCAATAAGTGCCTGTAGTGATATTTGAGTTGCTACAGCTGCTCATCAGCACACGTTTATCCCTGCGAGCTTTTTCCCTCGCCCCATGGGGAACACTTTAGATAACTCACCACATTACATGCTTATGTTTCCTTCCTTAGTGCTGCCACATCTCTCTCTCTCTCTCTCTCTCTCTCTCTCTCTCTCACACACACACACACACACACACACACTCAGTTTTATATTAGTGATCAGTGAAAGACGCCTCCGGCAATCCCTGCGCAAATAAAAGCTGACATGGTCTTTTACTCAAATCTTCTCCCCTCTCTCGGCCTGTGTGCCCCCTCCAGAGATTACCCCTGTAACAACAATTATTCCAAATGTCAATGCTTCCTGCCCAGAGGGCCTCAGGCAAACGAAGATTAAATCTTTCAACATGGAGAAAAAAAAAATTAAAATGTGCTTGAGTAGATGTAGTGTGAAGCGAGGATTCGTGGTCATCAGGGGCAAAATTGGTGGTGTTTCAGCGAGTTTATTTTCTTGCTGTTGACTATTAACCCCTCTCTAAGAGGGGCTACATGTCTTGTCATGAGCAAGAGCCCACTGGAGGGAGAGACATTATACTGTTTGCAGTAGAGGCCTGTCACGATCAAATGAGAGGAAGGGGGGAAAACATGACTGCCTCTTGTGCTTAGGCAGTCAAGCATTAACTGATTATAGTTTTTGCCCAAATGTAATGTCCCTATATATTCCCCTTCCTATCTATTTAGTGTAGATAGATAGACAAAAACAAATCAACACATTTAGGCATGTTTATGGCAAAAAATTTATCATCACAGAAATTATTGAGCAGTGATGTTCAGGATATTATTATTATTATTGTGTGTGTGTGTGTGTGTGTGTGTGAGGTAAGAGGTCATGGTAATGTTGTTTGTTGTCTGTAGTTACTTAGAGTTTTTGGACAAGGTCCAGTCCATTGGAGTGAATCTGAGCATGCCACACCGGTGAATCTGTCGTTCCTAAATGACCTCCATGACCCCTGGCGTCCTCCCCAGAGACCTTCACTTTCAGAGCCACTGGATTCACGCCAGTGTGGTTTCTGTGTCCGACATCAGACTGGTAAAAATGCAAGAGGGTTTCTGTAAATAAGGATTAAAAGGTTAGGGAAGAAAAAACTACAGTACTAAATGCTAAAGTACATCTTTATTGTAATTCTGTAAATCTGTTTGAAATAAATATTTAATTACGATCAGAGGGGAGGAAAAAAATTTATTAATTTACTATTACACTAGTATTTTTAAAACAAATTTGAAGACTTTTTCACTGTAATATGGGGTTATGGGTTTACCTGCACTTTTTAAAGAAATTATTCATTCATATGTGCTATGCAGATGTAAAGATGGATGCAAGGTGCAGCAAGGATTAACAGCACGTTAATAATGATCCAATAAACCCAAATCAGAGTCCATCCCTGCAACAGTAGGAAAGGAAAGGTCACATGATCAAACAAACAGTCCAATACAGGCAGGGTGTAAACCAAGAGACAAGCAAAGTTCATACACTGGATATCAATATCAAGGCTAAGGCAGAGTCATAAACTGAAAGCAAACTAGAGTCATATACAGAAAGGCTATGAAACACTATGAAATAATGGCTTGGTACACACTGGTAACCACACAGATACAATAGTTTGCACTTAAACTTGAAGTAGTGAGTCCTTAAATAGAGTGGCATTGTCATCAGCATGAGTGCTTACAGGTGTCATGTGACACAGAAGTCAGAAGTCCAGCGACTGTGAGTGCTGTGGAGCATGATGGGTAGGATAGCGTGAAGACTGGTTCGAGTCAGCTGACACTGTGACACTGTGCCAGTTCGAGAATCCATACTCAGAATGTCTCCGAGTTCCTTATGAGGTAGGATTACTTATTATCAAAAAAAAAAAAATTTCAATAAAAAAATTGAAAAGTGAATGTCAGGTTCTTTCTTATTTTTGTTTCCTAATTTTTTTGTTCCTACAAAATACAAAAACAGTTTTTCTAGACACATTTTTTATTACAAAAACAAAGCTAATATATAATTTTTTTTTTGTTTGTTTGTGTGAATTTTTTGTTTGTTCATTTGTTTTGTTTTTACAAAAAACAAGTTTTACAAAAACAAACATGGACAGTCACACACTTATCTGTTAAGGGACATTAGAAAGGTCTTAAAAGTTCAAGTGTTGTCAGCAGCACTGGGACCTTCAGTAGATTGAAAATAAGTGTGTGGAGCAGCTTGTTCTCCATTTTAATTGTAAAACAGATAAGCGCTAAACACTCCTCAAGAATAAATGACTTGTGAGTAATTACTATCTATTACCTCTTTTCCCCAGGGAGCTGTTTACGTGGGCCAGATGGCCACCAAAATGGGATTTAGGGAGAAAATTGACAACATTATTCACCAAGGCATTATCAATTACCTGGCTATCAATTTTACAGTAATCAAGTTGAATATGTGAAGGGTTTCTTGGATTGCCATAATTTAAAACCTTTTTTTGAAGCTCTGGACATTTGGGTGTCATTGTCATTGAGATTTATAAGGTGGTGTTGGGTAACCCTCCTCCTTTGTTGGAACAGGGAAGGCAGTAGATGGAGGCTGAGGAGAGGACATACACGGACCATAAAGAACAAAGGCAATGGCTTTTATGTGTTTTGTACATGCGTTATTTGCATGGCCGGCTTCAGCAAGGTGAAATGGAGCCATTGTTTCCCGGTTCTAAGAGCCCCAATTACCAAAACGCATCGCTAAGAAGTGACATTAGGCAGTGCTTTAGTGCTTTCATTATCGAAGCATAATGAACCCACTCAAATCAAGTGTGACTTTCATTTTCCTGATTGTCAGGTGTTTTATTTGTGTTTTATGTAATATTTCCATATTGTAATGATGATGACTGTGTGGATAAGCACTAACCTACAGATTAAGGGCTGGAGCTTATCATTACCTAGTTTCATAATGTCCCATCACAACTGCACTCGAAGCTGCTATAGCTTTGAGATGCTAACAGTGCCTAAATGCTGTCAGGCTTCACTGACCAAATTAGCCTTTTTTGTAATGCTACGGATACTAATGACATTGGAGTGAGATGCCATTAGATTGGATGTGTATTCTGCATTTAAACTTGCATGACAATATCCATGTTGATGTAAAATAGGAGAAATAGTTAAGCCACTTTTAAATGACAGTCTACAAATTCCGATTATAATAAAGTGTGGGGGGGGGGGGGGGGGGGGGGTTTCA
>JAOUQZ010000051.1:5808809-5819678 GCA_028564935.1 Neosilurus hyrtlii | reverse complement strand
GTGTGTGTGTGTGTGTGTGTGTGTGTGTGTGTGTGTGTGTGTGTGTTTGTGTGTGTGTGTGTGTGTGTGTGTGTGAAACATTAATTTACAGAAGTAATCTGTACTGTTTGGTTTTCCACAGCTGAACCAAACATCACAGAGACATTACCAGAACGAAGCAGAAGGTGCGTAAACAGGATCTTCGGATACTTCATTACTTATTTGTGACATTATGAAAGGTTGATTCACATTGTAACAAGTTGAAAACCACCTGTACAGCTACATAATTGACAAAATGACTAATCGATGTATTATTTGTAGCAGTGTCAAAATTCTTTACTACCAACAAAAGTGTGTAATAAATAAATAAATGCTGAGCATAAAATAATTAACCGAGATCGCAATAAACAATCAATTAGAGAATCCATGTTAAGAATTTAGTTTTTAGGTTAAAGTGGAGCTGATGGGTTTTTAAAGTTCTTTGTGTTTATCATGGCACTTATCAGCTGACAGTGAGTAAGCATTTAGAAACAATTTCTGTTAAAGGTCATATTTATTTCCAGACATAAGGACAATCATGTACCACCTAGAATGAAACAAAACTCAATAAACTATCATATCGTTAATATTACAAAATAGTCAAAACCTGAATGCACATATTAATGAAGAATTTTTGTCTCTGAGCTCCCATAATAAATAACTAGCAAAATAATTCATATTATATTAATTAATCTGAATGTAACTAAATAATATCTTTATTGATGATGAAGTCTCTTTCATGCTAAACAATATTAGGACATTGGTGTACAGTTGTACTAACAAAACAGCCACGTAAATATCTACAAAAGAAATCCTTATCATGGCTTAGTTTTTTCAGTCCTAGTTCAGATTAGATATATATCAGCTGACTTTTATCTTTTGAAGCATAGGAAGCCTAAAATGATCTTTTCATTATCTGCTCAAGCAGCCAGTCTTTTGACTTGAGCCGTGTTTCGAATGTTGGACAGACGTCTCCCCTTCCCCCAGCGTTCAGAGCAATAATGGCTCTAAATGGAAATAAAATGACTTTTCCCTTTTCATCAGTTGTTATGCTAAAGCGCTAACCTCCGAGTGACCGCAGTGTGAGGATGGGGACGAGGGTCCGCTGGGGGTATGCCAGGGTCTGGCTACAGCTGAATAGGGCAGAGGGAGAGCCTTCTGTTCTCCATATGGCCACATTGTCTTGGTAATGTAGCACACTTCTGGCCTCACTGCCACAGAATACACTGCTGCTTTGGTTCACACACACACACACACACACACACACACACACACACACACACACACACACACACAAACACACATATGCTGGCAGGCGACAAAGAGGCCCCCAACATGAGAGTGTGTAATGTCCCGCAAAGTATGGCATGTTAGATTAAACGCCTGTACAGACATACAGATACACACACCTGCTCACAGTTACAGTGATGGAAATAAACATTTCTTCAGTTCAGATTTATTTGTAGGCTGCTGGAAACTTCTGAAATAATACAACAATAATATGCATAATAACTTTTTTAATTACTCATAATAATTTTTGGACTTTTTTTAAATAATGGCACAAACATACATACCAGTATTTTTAATATTCCTGTCTTTTCTTTCCTTTTTTTTTAATTCATCCTTCTCACATCTTCCCCGAAGTTCCCTTCTCTCCCTCAGACCTCCACTCCCTCCCCAACAGTCTTTCTCTGTCATGTTGTGCTGTTATGTCTCGGCATCGTGTCCACCTGGAAATAGTTCAGAGCTGTCTTAGGCCCTGCTCGTGTCTCCACTTTGAGTCCTGCAGTAGTTCAAGGTCACCTGGTCAATGAATATGAAGGCTCTTCCTATTACAACTCTGTCAAAGACAAATAACAAAGTGTTGCTAAATGAAATGCTACATTGCACCATTTTGTGGAGGACAAGGGACATTTTCAGCATGGCTGCCCGCGCACTCGCCTCACGGCCGTCCCCTGGTAAAACCACTTTGTTTGAACCTAAGGAGTGAGAATTGACAAAGCAAGCTGGGAGCATTTGTTTCATCTGCTAAGCCAAAGATTGAAAATGATTTCCCAACACCCGTCTGAGAATCCTGTGAAAGGGGTCATCAATTATTTCCTGCCTGCCCGCTGCTGGTGTGTGGAGGCTGTTTTTACTGAGCACAGGTTTCTGCCTGAGCAGCCGTCGAGCCACTCTCTTAGCCGCATATTATTGATGGAGAAAAAGGCCAAAGTAAACAGAGTCCTAAAGTCCTCAGGCACTTTTTTATTTTTCATTTCTCTGTTGTTTTTATGGCAGTGCTGATCATGTGAATAATTAAATTTTAGGGTAATTTAAATACCTTATATTCATTTTTTATGATGTATTTTACATTTTTTCCTATATGGCTACACATCTGACTGAATTAAGTAATTGGCCAAAAGGTTTATCACTTCCCATTTTATTAACAGAGACACCATATGTAAAGTCATGGTCTAGTAATATATATTCTATATATAGATTCAAAAAAAACGTTAAAAAAATTGGAATGTTGTCATTACGGGCAGCACAGTGGAGTACTGGTTAGCATGTCTGCCTCACAGCAAGAAGGTCCTGGGTTCGATTCCCAGGGCTCGGGGGTTTCTGTGTGGAGTTTGAATGTTCTCCCCATGCTTGAGTGGGTTTTCTCCAGGTATTCTGGTTTCCTTCCACAGTCCAAAGACATGCACATTAGGCTAACTGGCTGTTCCAAATTGCCCCTAGGTGTGCCTGTGAATGGTTGTGTGTGTGTGTGTTTGTGTGTGTGTGTGTGTGTGTGTGTGTGTGTGTGTGTGTGTGCGTGTGTGTGTGCTCGTGCACGTGTGTGTGTGTGTGTGTGCTGCCCTGTGATGGTCTGGCGAGCTGTTCAGGGTATATGCCGTCTTCGCCCATTGTCTGCTGACATGTGCACCAGCCTCCCCGCGACCCTAGTAGGAGTAAGTGGCTCGGCAGTGAGTGAGATATGAGAGTGTTCGCATTACCTCTGAGGAGCTTTAATTCCTCCTGACAGGCACTTCACAACCAAAAACATATTTATGTAATTACGCTTCTGTTGTTCCCAAATACATCGTTTGATTTCGTTTAATATTAAACCGCTGGATATTAAAGTTCTATCATCATGAAAGCCTTTGTTGACGGAATACTTTAAGCATAATAGATATACTTAATGTAAACCTGAGTGTGTTGTAAGCTCTTTCATACTAACACGGGTTAATTCAGATTTTGCTGAACTAGTAGAGACTCAGCTGTAAGTAACCCCTTTACTTTTTTGTGAAAATTGCCTTTTAAATTGGCTTTTTAAAGCAGTGAGCACCAGGCTAATGTCTGGAGGCCCATACTCAGCCCAAGCCTGTCAGTGATTTATGGTGCAGGTCAGCCGTAAATTGACTCGTATGCAAGGAATGCAAATGGAAGCAGGACCATTTGATGGAGAAGCTCATTCCCGAGCTTAAATGTTCTAAATTAGCCACACTAACGCACACTCCATGATCTAAACAGACATTTTTCTTGCTCTTCAACCCAACTACCCCTCCCTTGGTTCACCCTGAACTATACCTGAATCATAAGTCAATTTATTATACAAACAGTGATATTGCTCTGGATTTCCGAGGATCAATGGGTTTGATGAAGAGGGTTCATTTCGGGAAATAAACCTATGAAATTAGCTCTGCAGTGGAGTGAGTATGTAAATTGATTTGGGCAAGGTACACAGAGAAAAGCAATGTTTCATTTGATGCAAAAAATTAATAAATGAATTCTGCCTCAACAAAACAATAAATTGCATCAGAAGGGAGAAAATCTATGCAGATTCACATTTAGCCTTTACTCAACCAACTAGCTGATTAGAGACCCTTATGAGTCTGAAGCAATTGTTGCACACTTCGTCTCCTCCTATTCAAAAGTACAAGCATTAGACCTATAATGGTATGATAATAAAATGTTTGTCCAGTTCATTAAACCTAAAGTATTCCCTCTTACACTTTCTGATTAGCCAAATGGTGCACGATGCTTGAGAGAAACAAATATTGCCTGTATGCTTCAAGTGTTTTTAGAGTTCAGAAAAAGAAAAAACCTCAGACATCATATGCCGGGTCAATTCCTAACCTAATGCTTCTAATTGTATATGCATTTATAGAGGAATTGAATAAGACGCTGCCATTCAAAAGGCTAATGGCAATTCAACAGAAGCCAAATGGCTCAAAACACCATGTTTAACACATTACATTTCGTGCAATATAGATTATAGTTGCAAAATGCTGCCGCTGACTGACTTCTGCTAGACTAAACATAAAGATCAGAAGTATTGGCAGGATCAGTGATCATAAGCTACAAGCTTTGGCTTCCTGTGATGATTTTCTTTTATTTCAGAGGAAATTGAGAAATTCGTTTTATGTTTATCTTTGTTAAAATATTTACACTGTGATTTAAGATGAATGTTGCGGAGACTCTTGTCATTGAATTAATTACTGGTTATATAGTTAGATTTCAATGTTACTTTATTCATGTCTTGGGTCTTAGCATTTAGGACTTGTGGCTTCTTTGTATAAGAAAACAAATATGAAAATGAATGAATTACAGTAAGATTCCCATAACCATTGTTATTACCTTCACCAAGGTAGATTTTACCCTCAGCTTTTGTGTTCGTTTTTTAGAAGGATTACACAAAAATTTATGAATACAATTTCAGAGAAAATCTACCAGAGGGGAGGCTTTGGACCAAGAAGATTTCATTAGACTTTGCTGATGATTCATATCAAATTCTGAGTCCAGGAATTTTTAAAGGATTCTTTACCATTGTGAGATATTACCTTTTTTATGAAAGGTGTTGTATTATGGCAAGCTCAGCAAGGGCCTGTAATTTCTTTCAAAAGTTATGTGTAGATTGTTATCAAATTTCTAGGATTGCATTGTCTGACTGCTCGTTTCATTTATTGTATTTGTTAACATGGGGTGGCTCAGTGATGCAGTGTTTAACACTGTCACCTCACAGCAAGACAGTTTTGAGATCAGACTGGGGCTTTCCTGTATAAAATTTGCATTGCTCTTCCCATGCGTGTGGGGGTTTCCTCCACATACTCTGGTTTCCTCCTGCAGTTCAAATCAGATGTGGATAAGATCTAAAGGCTACTTTTGGTTATCTCTATGTTAGACATGCAACGATCGGTGACCTGCCCAGAGTGTACCTCACCTCTCGCCCAAAGTCAGCAGCATTTGGCTCGAGCAAACACACAATCCTGAAGGATAAGCAGAATAAATAATGGATGGATAGATAGTAAACAAGAACAATCCAGGAACAGCACCATTAACAGTATTATTACAAATTGGAAAAATTTAGTGGCTTCAACATAATAAATTCTGATCTTTTTTAAAATAATAATGAAAGTAATCCAAATAATAAATAAGTGGATGTATAAAAGTTTATATTACAGACTGAGGAGAAGTATATTGTTATACCATCATATAAAATCATAGTCTGAGGTGTTATAGCGTTAGCATGCACATATACCGCAGCGATTTGCTTATTTCAGTGTCTAACTGCTTAATAAATGACACACTATATATTTTATGTTTTATAGTTAGATATACTGATAATGATGATCTTAATGATGTAAGACAGGTAATTCCTGCTTTTGCTAATATTACAGCCACAATAAACAGTTGTTATGTAACCAGCATCTCCTTTTCTCTCTCTCTCTCATAAACAACACAGCTTGATGTTTTACTGAGAATCCAGAAAGTGTAAAATCCCCATCCTGAAGGTTTTATTGTGTTGGGAAAGTTTAAAGGGCAGTGTAACTATTGGGAAGCCCTGAAGTCGGAGACTGCTCCTCCATAAATGTAAAATACTGTATATTTTACTTTGTTAAACAACTCATTTTTGAAACCCTATTATTAGTTTTAGATCATGTGGAGCATCTGCTGTTCAAGGCCCTGTGTATGAGCCGCTACTATAGAAACAATAACACTAGAATAAGTGCATTAATATAAACCTAACGTTCATGGTACTGCTGTAAATATGATCCCATTTGTGCTGTTAAAAATGATGCAGACATATTGACCAATCTGATTGGAGAATTTAATCGCCCCATATAGGAGCATTTAGTAACATTGTTGTAATTTATTTTTGGTGCATTAAATTTATATTGACTTATTTTTAGTCATTGATTGAATAACCATTAATCTGTGTAGGTGTGTTTCCTAAAAAATGTATACTTCAAGTAGTATGTGCTACTTATCCATTATTAATGTTATGTTCAGCATTAGTTTCATGTTTTAATGTTAATGAATAGCACCATAATGCAAAGTCTTATCATGTATGGCTTTGTAGCTATGTAATATGGGTTTTTATACTGGATGCGTCCTGATATGGGAAACTATCACGCTATCTTTGTGGATTGGGTTTTATCCCAAAGGCTAGAAGATTTGCCAAAAGGGACCAAAAGCTCAGAATAAACCTATTCCCTCTGGACCATCATTAAATGTTATTCCATCAAATGTACAGACAGTTTACAAGCTGCTCAATTTGTAATGCTATCGTCTTTGCCCTAGAGATACACTTTAGCTCTTGTCTGTTTATAGATCTTTGAGGTCTTTTAAAATACTCAACAGGGGCCGTTTCATTACCACAATCTATTCAGGGAGATAGACAGAGCAAATGAAAGTAGGGGGGATGAGACAATAAAAACGTATGTTAATGAGGGGAATCTGAGGGAAATTTCAGCTCGTTTCTACGAAATCTACAGCAGGATGACTTTTCAGTTTAAGCCTACTTTATTTGTATAGTGCTTTTAACAGAACACATCATCACAAAGCAGTTTTACTGGAATGGTAATGTGAAGAGGCGACAGTGGTAAGAAAAAACTCCCAAAAATGACACGAGAAAAAGTCTTTAGACTCCTCATCTGGGTGGACGTCAGGCAGTGTTACTGTTCTAATTATAGTATGCTGTGTGTATATATATATATATATATTAAAAGCCTTTTGCCAATCATTCGTAATCACTGGGGTGTTTTACATGTTTTCATGCACTTTCATTTTCAGAATGGAGTAAGTAAATTATGTTTAAGATATATTTAAAGTAGAAAGAGTAGAATAGAGAATTAAATAGCCCATACTATATGTGACCCATAAGAACAAAAAGGTCTTAATGCAAACTAACTTTTGAGTTGTGCGCATATATAAATAGAGATTGTATGATTACAAATATAAATAGAACAAAAAAGTTCATTTGTTGCATGAAGATGATGGGTCACACATATAAGGCGACACAACAAATATATGACCAATGATGTCTACAGCAATCTATCCTACACTACACTTAACTACGGCTGCCCCCACTCACATCCTTGATTTTAAGACACAATACTTTAAGAGATTTTGACAACCTGTTCTTGGCGACAACAATCCACAATGTTCTTGTTCTTATTTTGTTCCTTTAACTACTGATCCGTGGATGTGTGGGCTCCCGATCACAAGGACAAACGCTGAATAAAGTCTTCCTCCTCTTTTTAAAGAGAGGGTTATGCTTGATCGATTATAGAATGGCTTCGCCAGAAAGCAGAGCCTGTGGCTTTTGTCCAAATTTACACAAAGAGAGGTCAGGAGAAAAATAAATATAAATAAAATAAGAGTTACAACTAATGCACATACATGCCGTTCCTGAACACTGTGAACACAATAACTCTCCTTATGCCTGAACTGAAATGAAAGGTAAAATATATACTATATATAACAAACAATGTTTTGAGAAGTATGGGACGTGTCATTTTCCTTCGTTTCTGAACCCGTCTCTTTGTCTCTGGTATTGAAATATCCATCCTTTATGTCTTGACCAATATGTTTCCAGACGCTCCGCAATACTGAGGCGCTAAAACCAGTTCTTTTGGGAAGCAGAGCCCGAGGCCGAGAAGGAGACACTTGGGACATGAGTACACACACACACACACACACACACACACACACACACTCACACACACATACATGTAGAGAGAGAGAGAGCTATGAAATGATTTGAATGATCCTGTATTTAAGCAGCCTGTCTCTGCTTCACCAGATGAGACACACACAAGATTTACTACCTCTCACATTACGGGTTAAACACATTCACTGAGAACTGTGCCGGAGGGAGGACGCAGTCCTGTGGGGACGTTTGAGCTTGGTTCCTCCCCATTCGAATAGAACAAGCACAAGGCTTTTGTCACAAATACCCTCCGAGATGTCACGATATCAATGCATATGCAAAAATGGAGTCTGATCTCCTTGTGTTATTCATGTAAGGAAGAAAATTATTTCTTTGAAAGGGATTAATATGTCCTTTGATATGGAAAGTACCTGATTGAGCAAAGGTTTATGTAAAACATAAAAGTGGACAGCACTTACCTTGGGTTTACACTGGGGCCACAATCCCCAAGTTTTAAGAGAATCAACATGAGCGTGGGGGTCATGGGATCAAATCGTGATGATCTTGAGGGAACTTGGTGGAATCGTGATGATCTTGAGGGATCTTGGTGGAATCGTGATGATCTTGACGGAACTTGGTGGAATCGTGATGATCTTGAGGGAACTTGGTGGAATCGTAATGATCTTGAGGGAACTTGGAGGATTTGTGATGATCTTGAGGGAACTTGGTGGAATCGTGATGATCTTGAGGGAACTTGTTAGAATTATGATGATCTTGAAGGAACTTGGTGGAAATGTGATGATTGAACTGATCGTTGCATAGTTTTTGACTGTCAGAAATTGTACTACGAATTGACGACACTCATGATAGAATGTGGGAATTGTGAAAGAGCACAGTAAAGCTTAATAGACCTTAACAGATCTTGATGCGCCATTGTAGGGGATCTTATGAAAAAAATAAATAGGAAATAGTTTATGTGACGCAGCTGGATTTGTTTTTTTTTCCGATTTATTTTAAATAAAGTTGGACGAAATGCTATGCTAATCTCACCCGTATACCCACAATAAATAGTGCAGCACCTGATTTCCATAACTCACTTTTTGTGAAAATGTGTAAATGTTAAGGTGGGCAGCATGATGGCGTAGTGGTTAGCATTCCTGTCCCACGGCAAGAAGGTCCTGAGTTCAAGGCCCAGGCTAGGATGTTTCTGTTTGGAGTGTGCATGTTCTCCTCATGCTTGCGTGGGTTTCCTTCAGGTGCTCCGGTTTCCGGACAAAAACATTAGGTTAATTGGCTGTTCCAAATTTCCCCTTGGGGTAAGTATGAGTGTGAATGGTTGTATGTATGTTAACCTTGTGATAGTCTGATGAGCTGTTCAGGCTGTACCCGACTTTCAACCACTGTTGACTGTGAGTCTTTTTTTTTTGTATGTAGTCATTCCTACCTTTTCTTACCAACTACATTCGCATGAAATTCAACCACTTCTTATTCATGTGTTCTTGTTTGTACAAATTTATATAACACATATCCCCAGTGCAGCTAACTGGGTTATCAAATGCCAGACATGTCTCTCACTGTCTGTGGTGAGCATTGCTGATTTTCATCAAGAGTAAGCTGTATTGCAATTAGCATGTTTCTGCCCTGGGATGGCCTGGCGAGCTGTCCAGGGTGTACTCTGCCCTGGCTTTGATTCGGCTGAGATGGATACCAGCCTCCCCATGACCCTAATTATGATTAAACGGTTCAGAAAATGAATGAATGAATGAATATATAACACATAAATACTTAGACATATTTCAGTCGTTTTAAAGTTATTCATGAAGACAAAAGTTTATTTAATGCTTATGAATTTAAAAAACAGGAATCTTATCTCCAGCAGGCCACTAACATTCTTCTCTGTGTAAACACACACACACACACACACACACACAAAATGACAAGGAAATCTTCTTAATAAACTCCACTTTTCCACAATTCCCATTAACCAACATGGACCCTCACCGTGGTCGGATAATAATAATAATAATAACCCCAAAATAAGTCCTGTTGTTCGGGCTATTTAACAGCATGGCTGCCAGGGTGGGGGGACATTAGCACTAAGTGTGTGTTAGTGACAGAGATTGGCTTAAGTATCTTCACTGTGTGAGTCCAGTCTTCAGTCTTTAATTCATGTCGGAATAAAAGGCACCCCTGCCAGGATCATATCAGCATGATTAGGCTCACTTTCTAACCAGCATTCATAGCAAAGCACTGTCCACCAGCTTCCTGCTGGACCAGAGACACTCTCAGCAGCACTTCATTTACACACACAGCATAATGGTAGCTGTGTCAGAGTGGGGTGCAGACGTAAGTGTTATATTCTTTATTTGTGCATTTCTGTGTTTTTTGCACTTCCTTTTTGCATTCTGTAGAACATTACGGGGTTAGGGACATTACCACTGGAGCACCTGTGAGCAGAATCCACACACTGTAGGATTAAGAAAAAATGAAAAATAAATATGAATAAAAAAAAAAATATGAAGCATAAAAATTTTCAAAACAAAACCACATTAATTTTGCATATAAACACTAACATTTATATTTTCCTTCGAATGTGTGCCAGCTTTCACAAACCTTTTTTGTCCAATTCATACATTTTTGCTGAAATAAACTTGTATTATAATCCTTTGATGGCTTACATTACCATGGGTTTACCCTGGGGCATGATGTCCACGATCTCCGCAATTTGAGAAAATCATGAAGAGCGTGGGGACCGTGGGATCAAATTGTGATGATCTTGAGGAAACTTGGTGGATCCGTGGTGATCTTAAGGGGAACTTGGTGGGTCTGTGATGATCTTGAGGAAACCTGGTGGATCCGTGATGATCTTAAGGAGAACTTGGTGGGTCTGTGATGATCTTGAGGAAACTTGGTGGATCCGTGATGATCTTAAGGGGAACTTGGTGGGTCTG
>JAOUQZ010000051.1:5782675-5801453 GCA_028564935.1 Neosilurus hyrtlii | reverse complement strand
GCTTGTCGGGATGAAATTGTAGTACTATTATTTTTCCCACATACAATATATTTAGCTCTACTTCGACGTATCGAGCAGTGTTCTATGGAAAATCCACTCAAGATCTTATATATATATATATATATATATATAGCCTAATGGTCAGAGAAGTGACTTTGGGACCGAAAGGTTGCTGGTTCAATTCCTGAAACAGCAGCAAAAATGTGTGGCGGTAGGGGAGTGAGTGCCACCTTCTCCCAACTGCAATCACACTCTTGCATTTACAACTATGGTTAATCAAGTGTTCAATTAGCCTAACATGCATGTCTTTGGATTGTGGGAGGAAACTGGAGTACCTGGAGGAAACCCATGCAAGCAACAGGAAAACATGCATTCTCCACACAAACACCTTCGCCAGACACGGCGCTCGAACCCAGGACCTAGAACTAATACACCACCATTTGTCTGAGTGAAAGATCCTTCAGCTGTGATTTTGCAATACTGTCTTAACTGATTACACTCCAACTTTTTTGAGGATGTGCTTTCAAATGAGCTTGTAAATTTATACTTTCATAAAACATAGCAAAGGAAACACAAACTTATACAGCTCAGTAATGACTGGTTACAGGACTGTTTTTTATGAGCATGAGTTTATTTATGAAGGTCATCAATTATTTCTGACAAGACCTATAAAATTTTGACTTTGAATTAGCGTCACCTTTTGAAGCCTGCACCGTTAATGAATAGATAAACTTTGTCATGTGACTATCGGTATATGTGCTTGGTTTAATTACAAATTAAACAAAAGCTGCATTTTCATTGGACTGAGGAATGTAGAAAATTTTGAAGTGACATAAGTAGACAAGGCTTTACTTACTAATCAGTGTTTTACCAGCCCGCTGCCTCAATCATATAAGATACAAATGATACATTTTCTTGCTTACTGAAAAACAAAATAACTGTTAACTCTTTTATAAACTCGTTTCTTCTTTGCTATGGAAGGATTTTGCTATGCAAAGGACATCGAAGTAAAGTCAACATGTAGGGAAAGGATTTTCAGATGTTTTCCTGTTCATTATTAGTATGTAGAACTGAATCCTTATATGAAGTCTAGGTATCATGTCGACAGATAACAATTTTCCTGTCTCACACAGCGACTTGGTCTTGCCCCATTGGTCTTGTGAGGTGATGGGGGGAAAATGTCAAAGAGACACATAACATTACGCTCCTCTTCACACCAGATAATCATGTTTCCTTCCAGGAACATTCCTGAACATGGATAGTGGGTATTACATTGGATGCAAAGACAACACAATTTCATTGTGGGGAGGAAAAAAACAGTGTCCTGACTGACAGCCTCAATCTCTTTATTCTCTTTCCTATACACACAGACACACTTCAGTTCCAGTAAGTCAGCTGTAATGCATGGAAAGTCACATAACACATTATAGACTTGTCAAATATTAAAATAGCTTGTATTGTGAAATGAACAAGCCAATAGATTTGAATTGTGGATATATTACACAACCAAACAAAGCAAGAAAAAGAAACGTATCATTTCCACATCTTAAAATGGCAATACATACAGTACACTGTAGCTGTAAGAACAAACTTGGAAGCATGTACAGTAACTTAGCCGAGTCGAGCAATGCATTAAACTAAAGCATATTCTATGCACTTCCATTCATCAATGTCAAAGACGAGCCGTTGTATAGATTTGAACGCACTGGTGCATGTTACCGTCTCTTCCTCCCTCCTCCGTCACTGTGCATCTAATATCAATTGGACAACAACTCTAATCAATCTGTTTACAATTCTTAAAGATTCTCTGGCATTTCTTTTATATTTCCATTTTACTGATATTGTAGTTCAATGAGTACCTTATAAAATTAGAGATATGTTCTGCAATACATAAAGCTGCTGTACACGATGGCGGCCTCACCTTCTGTACATGATACAAATACACTTGTATGTATATATATATATATATATATATATATATGTGTGACAGGTGAAAGGTGCATCAGTGGCTCTGGTTATGGGCTTATTATGTTCCTTAAAGGTACAAAAAAGTTAACTGTGTGTTTTATCTTGCATTTTCAGTTGATTTTGGCTGAATTCAAAAGTGTCCTGGTGAATCCAGCCCTGCTTACAGGACTAGTATCTATCATCCATCCGTTTTAGATCTTGTTTCGGTTCGGTGTTTGTTTACAATAACAACAACCAAAGACCACGTAACTGGAGGGACAATTTTGCGCATACCTAATACAACACCGATTCATAGAAAGTGGAAATGTCCAAGATCAGTTTAGTCCAGTGTTTAGAATTGGGAAAATATTTCATTACTCAGTTCTAGTAACAAGGAAACACAGGAGAGATATAACTTTACATTGGTTTTATTGATCTTCTCTAGAGATTTAATCTCAGGCCAGACTTAAAGTCTACTGCCACTAAAAGAGGTAAAGAAGCATTACTACAGAGGGCGAGAAGATGATTTGGACAAGCCAGGAAAAGGTTTCTGTTCTAAATTAATTTGAAGTAGGTTAAGTAAAAATTTAAGTTGCATTCGTTTTATTCATTTGCCGAACCATTTAATCCTACTATGGGTGCAGGGACAGCCGACTCTCGGTGAAGGCAAGGTGTACCTTGAACAGCTCGCCAATCCATCGCAGAGCCAAATTTATGTTTTACTAAAGGTCAATCCAGTATTGAGTTAGAATTCTACAACTGCCAGCTGCAAGATGGCTCTTCACTGTAACTCTACAGAGCACACAACTGCCTCAAAATAAAATAAATGTATTAATTTCACCATTCAGAGACTCAATTTGATAATATCACCTGACAACATGGAAAAGATCCCTGTAGAGATACACCCGTGTCTCTCAATAGCTGGAAAGAAATAAAACAAAATCACTGCTGGAATTTGTAGAATGTATTTATTTATTTATTTATATACGTATCTTTTCAGTTTTTTTACAGTTGTCTAAGGGATCAGGATATAGTTGCTTATGTCTTTAGTGAAAAAACTGGATCAGAACACATGGCAAAATGGTTGTAAAACATTTCTTTTCAAGAGTCTTCTTTTAAAGGGAAAGTTGTCATGAAATTATTGTTCATTATTATAATTATTATTATTGATAACTCAGATAAAAAGCATATCCTGACTGTTTTCCTAAGACTTGGTTGCCTTAACGCATCCACATGGATAAATCGAAAGATGTGCACGTTTTCCATTTATGGAAGTGGTTCTGACCTTAGGTGGGTGGGTGTTGATAATGCGTGTGCAGTGCACGACTTTGGCAGGACCTACGGAAGTCCATGTATGTATTTCCCTCCGTTAACTGTATGCTGCGGTCAACTGAGGCATGGTTTAATGTGTTCAACACTCAGGCAAGGTTAAGGCAGCTGATTTCTTTTAAGTATTTTGGGGGAGATAATATTTTACAGTAGATTATACAAATCACCTGTATATAAATTCTCCATTAAGGTTGCCAGAGTTTTCTTGTTATATTTTCATCATAGTACTCTTTATGAGCAGAGCACTATATAGTCTATAGTATAATAGCTATGATAATAATAATTAAATAAAATAATCAGAATCTGCCCTCGCCCAGAGTTGGCTGAGATGGGCACTAGCCTTCCCCGTGACCCTAATTAGGAATAAACGGTTCAGAAAATGAATGAATGTATTCTAATATACACTACTGTGATGTATATAGAGTACTATACTAATATATAGAGTACTATGCTAATATAGAATAGTGTGATGAATACATAGTGTACTATGCTAATATCGAGTGCTGTGATGTATATATAGAGTATGTATTCTAATATAGAGTACTGTGATGAATATAGAGTACTATACTAATTTTTTAATTTTTTTTATTATCATAATATATATTTTTTGCTATTTTTTTAGTTTTGGTATAATGTTTTGTTTAACTTGTCAGTAGCGCAAACTGATAATGTTTGATTAAACAGGTATAGAACCAATGTAAATAAATGATTTGACTGTTGCAAAGAGGAAATGGCTGCTCCTTCATCGATGAATATCGATGAATAAAACATCGATTTTCGCTGTGTGCGAAATTTAATCATGTGGTTTGTTCCACAGAGTCAGCGCATGCCTGGGTGTTTTCCTGATCGTCCCGTGTCTAGTATTGTCCTTTTGATTCACTGGAGCTTAGCATTAAAGCACTAAATCTAAGCCAAATAATCAAGGCCTTGATGTGTGTCTGCACGCAGTTTGAAAGTTGAAGTGGTGTAAATGGTAAAAAGGGGAAAATCTAAAGAGAGCTGAGATTTGTTCCTTCTTCAGGCGTCGACAGGGTGTTGTTTGACATGCTTTAAAAAATAACCACTGAAAATAAACCTCACACCATTTACTGTCCTTTTCCTTGCAACCAACATCATTTGCAACTCAAATCCTGACACCTAGAAGACTGAGTGTGTGTGTGTGTGTGTGTGTGTGTGTTCCATTCGAACGACGGCGTTTAATACAAAGGCATGTCAGTAATAACCATGTCCCTCTCAGTGGTGACAGAGACAGAGTGGCTGTGCTAGGAGCATTCAGGCCTAAGGAACGCCTGACGGCTCTGATAGATCCTCGCCCAGAGCATTTGAATTTCATGTCCAGGAAGAAGCAGCCGTCATTAAAAAACTCTAATTTCTGTGTCAGGTGGACTTACAGGTAATCGATCATCTTGTCAGCCTTATTTCGTTCTTTTTGTCCTGTTTGTTCCTAGACCTTTCCAAGTGAATTCTGCCTCTTCTCCAATTAAACTTGATGTGAGAGATAGAAAAGGAAAATGTCGGTGACTATTAAAGCGACACTTTGCCATGTTAGAGTTTTTCTCCAGGCTTCTGCAGGGGGGTTCATCTGCTTCACAGACAGAGGGGTTTTTTTATTTATTCATTTATTTTTAGAATGCTATATGCTATAAAAGTGAAAGGAGCTAATACAGTATTCACATTGTGACTGCTATGCTAGTAATAAAACTTGTCTTAAAAAATCAAGAATGGTGTTGTTAATTAATTAAAATGTAGGGTTTTTGATAAGCGGACTAGTTTTCACGCCAACATCACTGTACATGTCTAGTGCTTTTAATTGCCCCTGAGCTGCTGCCCAAATGATCATGCAACTAAACATGTTACTCTCATAATAAAAAAAAATTTTTTAACCTATTTATTTTTTTATTTATTGATTGATTGATTGATTGATTGATTGGGGGGGGGGCTTTTAAAAGTGCATGTATTCTGACTTCTTTCTTGAATGAAAAAAAAAATGTACTTATTATTCCATATCATTGCAACCATAGTTAAGGTGCATCACTGCAACCAGGTTAACATCATGGGGTCCTATTCAACATATTCAAGTCCACTCTTAATCCGCTTTGTAGGATCACAGGGAGTTTGGTGCCTATCTTAGCCGACATTGGACGAAGGCAGGGTATACCCTAAACAGCTCACCAGACCATCGCAGAGAAATACACACACCCTTTCACACTCGCACTCACACCTACGGGCAATTTGGAACATCCAGTTAGCCTAATGTGCATGTCTTGGGACTGAGGGAGGAAACCACAATACCTGGAGGAAACCCACATAAGCATGAGTAGAACATGCAAACTGCACACAGAAGTGCCCGAGCCCAAGAATCAAGCCCAGGACCCTTCTTGGTGTCAGGCAGATGTGCTAACCACTGCGCCACTGTGCCGCCCTATTCAGGTTCAATGCTATGTAGGGTATCTGAATCTTCAGGGAGGATTACATGTGTGTATTTAAAGGAAAAAGCTGTGACTTTTTTAACCTGGTCCCCATTTTACAACCTGTTATGTTTTTTGTTTTTTGTTTTTTGCAATCGGTCCAGTATTGTGTTAAAACACTATACCTGCCAACTGCAAAATGGCTATACACCATAATTCAACAGGGCAAACAAGTGCAACTAAATAAATTGTCTTTTTCACCACTAACTTTAATATAAGAGTCTGCCAACATAAATAGTATACACCTGTGTCCATCAATAACTGCAAAGAAACTAAAGAAAATTACTTTCAAACATGAAAATGGTAAAAACTAATTGTTGACCCAGTCATTTTCTTCAGTGTTTTTACAATGATTGAGGAGCAAATAAACTGATTTAGACTGTAGTTTGTGTTTCTAATAAACACCAGAAGAAAATAAGTCAAAATGGGACCCAGATTGAAGATATTTTTTTCTAGATCTAAATCACCACCTTTAAACCAATCAACTGTCTTTCTATAAATAAATGAATAGATAGATAAATAGATAGATAGATAGATAGATAGATAAACAAACAAACAAATACATAAATATGTGAATGAATAAGTAAATAATTAATTAAATAAATAAATAAAAATAAGAGAAAATGTGGACTGAAAAAGGAAACAGTACTTATTGACTTTGCAATAAGTACTTGCACTACAGTGTATATAAAGACAAGAGATAATTTAAAAGGAAATTAAAAATCAATCATAAATATTTCTTGCTATACAAGAAAGTTTATTTAAGTTCATGTTCAGATCACGGATAAGTAAGACACCCCTCGTTCTTAAGCAAACTCTGCTCCTTATTGTGTATTTCTTGTATAACTTCTGCATAGTGCTTATGTCTGAAGCTGTGTTAAAAGTGACTATACTCATTCTCGGTATAAAATTTTAAATCATTTGTAGTATGATCCATTCAGGTTAGAGTGGACCAAAATTAATCTGTCTCACCAAAAATTATAAGCAATAAATGATGAATAATATGTCTACAGTAGTCGATGCTGCAATTATATTTTATGTTTATTTTTTTATTCTTCTAAAACTCTGATCTAATGAAATATGTTAATTAGGCTACATGATTAAAGGTGAAGTTCTTGGATAACTGGTTCATTTGTCACTTTTCATTCAAATGGAGTCATGTAATTGTGATTTGTTTCACATTTGTAACTCGAGGCCATGTTGCTAATTAATATAATTTTGGAAAATGTATGATTTTTGGTGACACAGTTTGTAGGAATTCAAAAGAGATTATATATATATATATATATATATATATATATATATATAATGGAATAATGCGTTACATGTGAGTTGGTTCAGTTTGGGGGAAGATTTTAATGTTTGTCATGAATAAAACTGATTAAAAAAATTGGTATTGCATTTTTATTTCTCTTTATTGCATTTATTTTACTAAACGTTTTATAAGGTCAAACAGGCTTCTAAGTATATATTTAATACATCATACATACTATATGATATGAAGCATTGGTCTAATGTGTATGTTTAAGTGATGCTTTTTGTGGGGTTCCAAGGCCACGACATCTTGGACAGAGATGTACAGAGTCGTATCCACAGCCCAGAAAAGACAGAAGAGTTGATTAACCAAGCTCTACCCATCATGCATCATGTTGACAAATGATTGACTTGGAACAATATCTAAAGTGATGAGGATAAAGTACCTACTATTCAAGTCCTCAGCAGAATTCTAATGCCAATTAGGTTTTGCGCCATGGCTCAAATGGAGATTATACTCTTGGCATTTAAGCCTAACTTCTCTCTCTCTCTCTCTCTCTCTCTCTCTCTTTCTTACTGCACTTTCTCTCTTTCTCTTTCTCTCTTTCTCTTTCATAATCATGAATAAGTAAAATGATATAAGTCCGTACATAAAATTTCAATCACAAGGCTAGTTCACCATGCTCTGGTCTCTGGCCTTGCTCCATCAGTGCTATGAACAGAAGGAAAGGGAATTTAAAAAAAAAAAAAGTAAGAAAGAAAAAAAGAAATCCAAGATAGAGAGATTGCAACATGAAAAGTAGAAAGTAAGACACAAATAGGCTTTAAGCTTTACTGTTATTAATGACTTGCTCCAAAAGCTCCCCACTTTTCCAATCTCGAGGAGAAGCGCTTGAAGGAGCTCGCAGATGAGGACGACCTTCAGAGCATTCTGTGCTCTTTAGTTAAGAAATTCGCTCTCCATTATGCCATCATTAGGGAAACAAGGATAAAATTACCTCATGCTTAATGATCTATGGAACCCACACCAAAATTTGTCTCGGATCTAATAAAACCCGAGCTTAATACACACAAATGAATCACCAGCCTCTGTAAGGCCAGGTGCTGAATTATGGAAAATAGATTTGCCCAAGCGACAGAGTCTGAAGTTTTTCAAATCAGCTCCTGGAATAGACTGTTATGGATGATTAAATTTCTTCATGTCTCAACCTAATAACTTTTAATATGGAAAATTCTTTAGGTGTGGTCCGAAAGCTAGGCTCCATTGGATCTGGAAATATTAAGGTATAAATATAAAGATATCTTTCTGAGAAGTTAAAATGACTGTTAAATTTATAGGTCGGAATCATTTATTCATCATCATTTTTCAAATATCGATCTTTCTATCTAGATATCTATCTAGCTACATATAATCTGTGATATACAGTAAAATAATTTGCCATCCAAGACTTCTGCATGTACATATCTACTGCAAGTTGCCCACATTAACCTGTTCCAGGGAAATTATTTGTGCAGCACATCATTACATAACTCCAATGCCTCCTGTCTTACTTCTGCTGCTTACTGACCACCCACAGATGCCTTTTTCCAGCAGATCACGAACCGCTTTGTCAAAATAAATAGATTGGCATTACAAACACCCATCGACAGGCTAGCGCATTTCTCTGGTGAGTCGGTTTCTGAGCGATAATGGCTTCTGCTGTCTTTAAACTTTAATCTTTCCGATTAATTCCCTCCAACTGGAGGACTTGCGCAAGTTAATGTCCTGTGAATATGCTGCTCTCTCCACAATCTCTTCAAGCTAATTACACTCAGGGACTAAATAGAGGGAAATTGCTACCCGTTTGGAAGAGAAAAAAACTCTAAAAACCTCCCCCTTTCAAGCTAAAGATTTTCTTTTAAAACACACACACACACACACACACACACACACACACACACACACACACACACACACACACACACAGTTATAACAGAGTGAATATAGCAGAGTGAAAAGAGATGTAAAATATTCACAAACATGCTCTGAAAAGCTCTCTAAAGACTCATCCTGCTTCTTACTGTTGCCTCTGTTGGGGTCACGTAATAGCCAACAGATGTTTTATCTTGGAAGAAGGAGTTGAACTGCTGTCTATTTCATATAGATCACAGAAATGATGATGGGGAAGAACAATGTTTAAGATGGTGAGAGAGGCTTTTAATCCAGCTTTTAATGTAGCTAAACATAGTGAGGTCCTCACAGCGAGCATCCAAAACTATCCATTGTTAATCTGTTTTTTTCTGCTTATGTTTAATGTTTAATTTTAATTTTGTTTTTGTTTTTGTTTTTTTTTTACTAACATTTTTTTACTAACAGATATAATATTCAGGATGCATTTGCTTAAATTGGATGTATGGACCAGACTCTCCAGATTGTACGTACAATTTCTCAATCCAAAATGAATCGGGTCAAAAATCTCCTAAAAAGCCATAAAATGTAAGAAGAGTTAAAATGAATATTTTTTTCTTACGGTATACATGATGGCAAACGTACAGTAAGTCTGTCCACAAACCAGGCAGGTTGTGCTTTTTGAAAGTATGCCATGCTTTAAAAAATTTAAGAAAGAAATACATGAAATAAAAGGACTACATTTCCATTTTTGTTTATATTTTGTAATTAAAATTTGCATCTTTGCCCTAGACATTTAATTTATTTGTTTGTTTGTTTGATTTTTGTTAGTTTTTTGTTCACTTCTCTATTTGTCTGTTTGTTTGCTTGCTTTGGGGTTAATAAATAGCAAGTATGTAATAGATAGATAGATAGACGGCCATGTCTCTCACTGTCTGTGGTGAGAGGAATGTAAACGAACCATTGTTGACTTTCATAAAGAGTAGGCTGCATTGCCGTCAACGTGTTTCTGCACTGCGATGGCGAGCTGTCCAGGGTGTACTCTGCCCTCGCCCAGAGTCAGCTGAGATGGGCGCCAGCCTCCCCGCGACCCTAACTAGGATTAAGCACCTCAGAAAATGAACGATGAATAAACACACTCGTACACTCCAGTGTGACGCCAAAAAAGAAGAAACCCAAAGCCAAGCAAAGATAGACTTTGGTACTCTTTTTTTCTGTGAGTGTACTCAGTCAGAATATAAAAATATAGTTTATAGGAAACGCATAAAGACAAACATGATGTCATGTATCCGCTCCTCTTTAGTCCTGAGCAGAAGACAGGCTACAGGAGCACAGACCTGTAGGTGGGGAGGATGAGTGCAGAAGGAGGGGTTAGTCTCTGGGAGAGAGCCTCTTAAAATCACCCAAGCTGCAAAAGTAATGAATATTAAATCTGAGCCTAAATAACTGAGGTCCAAGTGTGACACGGTGGGATTACACCTACCGATTTGTCCTCAATGCTCAGCCAGGCCCCGGTGATAACCAAATCAAATGAAATCATGTGTAACTGAGCACAGCCTGTGTCTGCCTACCGGTGTGTACATTTCAGCCCATCCGCTGAGAGGAAGAATTGGTTCCATAATAATAATTGTTTGCTGTCCTAACAATTTCAAGTCAAGTGATAGCTGAAAAGTCACACCAATAACATATACAAGCTAAATCCGACAGTTTTATGGTGTGGAAATTCTACAAGGTCAGTGCAGTGTCCATTAAACTACACGTTATACTTCACTTCCTACATTTAAGCATGGAAGCGATCTAAAAACAGTGCACGGATATGATGGGGTCCTTACTGAGCTGTTCAATGTAGCTGAGTGAAACAAACATGCTTCACTCCAACAAATGCTTCCTCTGCTGTAAATGATGGCTGCCACGGTATCTTCTCGTGCGATGGTGTTGTCAAGTTACACAAAGCACTCTGAGAAGAACACCATTTTTGTCATGTCTGCAACATGACCATGGGTAATCATGTCCTCCTGCCCAGCCATGATTGACATCAAGCACAGATGGGGCTCGAACCGGAAACTCCTCAGCTTTTCAGACACTGGATTCAATAATAGGCAGGTAGGTGTGTGATCTTTAACTCTATTTGTTACTATGCTCTTAAAAATTTTTCAGCATGTGTTGACTACCCAAATCATCTGAATACTTAATTCTGATTGGTCAATCATGGCATTCAGTGGCCTGGTATTTCGTTATAGAGGACCGCTGTGATGTATAAAAGACAGCTGCTATAGAGCACATCATTAGCAAAAGCTAATAAATAAAAAAATTTTAAAATCATTAAGACCTTTCTTAAATCAATATTTTGTGTGAAATTATTTATTCCTTTTAGAATGTAGCCATATAATAAGCGATATAATGTACAGCGAGTCATCGTACAGCAAGAAATAAACCCCTTCAGAATGATATAAGACTCTGCTATATATCAAGGTCTGAACTATTCTGGTGGGATTAAAGTATGATGGATATTTTTAGTGTGCTTGTAAAAATTATTCATTCATTCATTTTCTAAACCGCTTAATCCTAATTAGGGGGAGGCTAGTGCACAGCTCAGCCAACTCTGGGCGAGGGCAGGGTACACCCTGTACAGCTCGCCAGGTCATCACAGGGCAGAAACACACTGACGGCAACCCAGCCTCCTCTTTACGAACAACAGTAATAGTTCTTTTGCATGCCTCTCAGCACAGACAGTGAGAGACACGGCTGGCTTTTGATAACCCAGTTAGCTGCACTAGGGGGGACAGCAGTGACAACCCGGCAATAGTGGGGCTTGAACCACCCGACCTTCAGATTACGAAGCCAGCACCCTAACACCGGGCCACCACTGCCATTGTAAAAATTAAAGATTAAAAACATATAAAAAACATGCATCCTTTAATTAATTCATTGATTCATTCATTTGCCAAACTGTTTAATCCTACTAGGGTCATGGGTAGACTGGGGCCTATCTCAGCCTACTCTGGGAGAGGTCTGGGTCCACTTTAAACAGCTCGCCAGACCATCCAAGAGCCAAAACTTACTTAACCATTCACACTCACATCTAGGGATAATTTGAAACAGCCAGTTTGGGCTTAATGTCCACATCTTTGGACTCTAGAAAGAAACCAGACTACCTGGAGGAAACCCATGCAAGTATGAGGAGAACATGAAAACTCCACACAAAAAAAAAGCCCTCACCAAGCCTGCGACACGAACCCAGGACATTCTTGCTGTGATACATGCTAACCACTACTCTACTGTGCCGCCAATTAAAACAACAAAACAAAAATAAATAATAGGCAGATTATGACTGAGGAAATTCAAACCTTCAAACTTGACCAGCAAAATAAATAACTGATGTCCGATAGGAAGGTATGAGGATGCAAAAGTTTATCTAGTCCCACCCCTTCCTATAATTGAATTACAACACAACAAAAAACATACACTTTTGCATTTTTACAAAATTAGATACAAAAAGATACATATGTACAACATATATCTACATGTACCCACATACCTGCATACATACATGCCCTTAGTATAAATGCTACTGTACCCTAAATTTTTATATAATTTAATACATTTATTTATTTAAAACAAAATAAAAAACTTAAATGCATAAATATTAGTAAGTCAATATTAACTGATTTTTGATTAAAGCAGCTGTGAATGTTGTTCCAGTTTAAACTAAATTATATATTTGTATTAATACAAATTTCTTTTATATATTTTGTTTTTATAGTCAGGCAATCAGGCAATCCACATGATCTAAGGGTAATAATAAAATATTTTTTATTCAACAAAGAAAAACATCAAATTGCCATTGTTGTATGATATTTATGCTATTTTTTGGTTGGTTTTGCCTTCAAAAGAAAGTGGATGGTAAGAAAACAACTGTTTATGGCTGCTGTAAAATATGTGATAACTCGTGCCACGAACATTTCACGACATTAAATACAGTAAAAAATTATGTGACAAAGATATGTTTATTAATGACATATTGGCTGTCCCAAATTTTACCTGAGGTGTGAGTGTCAATAGTTGTGTGTTTTGGCCCTGCTGTGGTCTGGTGAACTTTTCAGGTTGTACCTCATCTTTGCCCAGTGTGTTTATTCATTCAGTTTATTTTGTAGAATTTGCAAATTGCTGTAATGTATGAAGAATAAAGCATTTCAGGACGTGGTGTATAAAAATAAATAAATAGCCTGCCCTAAATAGCATCTTACGTTACTTCTTCCTTATGTCATGTGAATTGTAATAAATTTGAGACCACCCTGGTAAACGTTATTAAGATTTTCTTAGACCTGTCATTGTTTGTGGTTCATTGTTAATTCTGTATTAAATTCTACTTTGAGTATCGATGTGTTTGTATTTCCAAAGCTGCCTTTCTCCGTAACTGTAGTGATTTTCTTTTTCTACACAACACTGTGCAATGAGGATGGCGGGCTGGTGAGGTGGGGGGGGGGGGGGGGGGGGGGGGGGGGGGGGGGGTGGTGCTGGGCCATGCAGAGAATGTGTCTCTACTCTGTTTGATCTCCTTCTGTGGATGGCACAGTAGGAAGTGAAGGATTAAAGGCCTTTTCAAACTGCTGTCTAAATGCAGAACAAGCAGAAAGAAAGCTGCTCATTTCCTTCTCCTGAATGACACATTCACTCTCAGTGGGCTTCTCAGTATTTAGACCTCGCCGTTCTTAATAATGTTGGTTTGATGGTATTGTTTTCGCTGACGGATGAGCAAAAGGTTTACTAATAATGAAGTGCGGCTAATTATATTTCAGTAATGAAGTGGCACCCAAGATAGGATCATAATATCATAATTTAAGACTAATAGAGCTAATAAAATGGGCCTACTGTAGTAATGTAGAGTGATGGGGTACTGTAAATATCAGGGTTGAGGTTGGGTAAGGGGTCATAGTGTTTCATATAATTTCATGCACATAAAATAAAATGATCTCTATCTGCATATCCCTGACTTGTTTCTTCAATTCATGTGAATATTATGGACTAGTTGCATGAAGCTTGTACTAGTTGCATTAAGCTAAACTCATCAACTCATTATGCACTATACATTATTTACCATGTTTTGTATGTTTACCGAATCTCAGTGCCCTTTCCACCCAAATCATCCGGCTCCACATTTCCAGTTTATATGCATTATTGCCAGGATTCCGACATTATGCTAAGAGTTATATCAGGGTTAAAATAAAACTAATAAGAACAAAAAGGTACAGGAAGGATATTTATAGCATAGTCTGATCTTCGGGCAGTTGAAAAACTGAGTCGGAGATCCCTGCAGGCCACCTGCACTCCAAAAATGTCTCTTTGATGCCTTTTTCTTTATCAGTCCAGGGTCACCACACGGGGCGACGGAGGGAGATCACTCGACTGAAAACTCTCCATGCTAATCCAATTTGCCACCTCCCCCAGCTACAGATAATTACTAAAATTAAAGAGAGAGGGGGAGGCAGGGAGGGGGGTTTAGGGTTTGTTGAATCACTCTCTTGTCTCGACGGGGGAAACTCAAGCAAAGGCATTGTTCAAAACTAAGAGAGTGTGTTAACTACGGAGACTAATGGAATTCAGCGGCAGGGAGAACATCCACAGCCAAGTGCCACACCATCGCAAACATAACACTCCTTCAATTCCTAGTGAAGGGCAGAATAGGACAGAATGAGTGTGAATCAATGTCTTCATTAAATATATATATTTTAAACAATTATTCAGGTATTTACTATAGACTTATTATTAGGTTCTTGCATTTTCTTTCTTTGATTTGTAATGATTGCAGGCAGTCTGTAGAAAGCCCCTGCAATGGTCTGCCAAGCTGTTCAGGGTGGACCCCACCTTCACCCAGTGTTGGGTGAGATAGGCTCCGGCCTCACCGCAACCCTAATATGATTAATTGGTTCAGCAAATGAGTGAGTGAATCTGTAGAAAGATATTTTATCCCCTCATGCAGTGTTGCAACAACAGAAATATTTCCTTTGGTCTGGTCTTCTTCAATTCCACACAGACTGAAAATAGATCAGCCCAAGAAATAAAACAGTGTAAACAAGAAGGTGGACTGTGAGATACGTGTGAGAACTTGATCACTGATACATTGTTCATCTTGCATCCATCCATCCATCCATCCATCCATTATTTGTACCTCTTATCTGTCAGAGTCATGGGGAAAGCTGGAGGCAGCCAGACCAGAGGCAGAGTACATCCTAAACAGGTCCCCAGTCTATCGCTGGGGTAACACTGATACATGCAACCATTCACGCTCACATTAACACTTGGGGCAATTTAGAGTAGGCAGTTGTCCTCATGTGCAGATCCTTGGACTTTGAGAGGAAATTATGGTACCCTGAAGAGATTCACACAAGCACAGGGACACATAACTTAACAAGAGTTTCACACCCAGAACTAATGCACCACCACCATAAGGCCACATTATTTTATTCTATTATTAGGAATTATACAAACACATTTATGAACATTATGATATCATACACCCACACACACACACACACACACACACACACTATGCGGAGAACACCCTGAACAGCTTGTTAGTACATCACAGGGCCAACACATCCGGCCATTTACACCATGTGGCAATTGAGAACAGAACGTTCTTCACCTTTTTGAAACGTGGGAGGAAACCAGAATACCTGCAGGAAACTCACGCAAGCACGGGAGGAACGTGCAAACTCCACACAGACGTGGCCTTCTTTAGAACAGTGGAAATTAAATTCTTTCAGTATTATATTACTATAAGAAGGCTTTTGTGATGATAAATGACAGAACTTCTTATTATATTTTGAAAAGTGCTGAAAGAAATCAGAAAATGCCATTCTATAATTTCATTGCATATTATGTTTGTATTTTATTTTAAAAATTTGTTTACTGTGAAAAGCCAGCAAGATTCGACTCTATAGGGGAACCTCAGAGGGGAAAGTGCTATGGGTGTAGAGTTCAAGCTAGGGAGCACTGAAGGTGTCTGCAGGCAGTGAAAAAGCATCTGCTGTGTTATCTACACTAAAAATCCATGCTGCCTTTTTTTATTCTTTTTTTCCCTTTTTTTTTCAATTTCACAGAGCAGAGGTCATGTCCTGAAATACTTCACACAGTACTATTATTTCACTGTCAAATATACACAATGACACGTAAACAACTCAGGAACCAGAGAGTAGGTTGTCCTATTAGTTCCAGGCGTACTTGGAAATACCTGCTGCTTCAAACCATTTGTGAAAATGACAGGTTTAATCTGATTCCCGGGCAGCACAATTGAAAGAACAGCAAAAATACCCTTAACCTCCCAAGTCTCTGGTGTGAAGAAATATACCTCCCATATCAGCAAACAGTAGATACACTGAGTGAGATTAAACTAGATTAAATATTATTATATGAACGAATATTATTATATGAACTTATCTACAGAACACATATATATATATATATATATATATATATATATATATATATATATATGTATGAATGTAAGAATGTATTGCAAAAGTGGCCACCCTTTTGCACATCACATTGTCCAACACAAATAAATTTAAGTAAATATCTGATTTATTGTGATAATTCTCTACTGGTCTCATAAGGTCATAAAGTCTACATTACATTTCAAAGCCACTTCTCTAGTACTTCTTAAGCAGAGGGCAAAAGGAGGAACAACTGAAGTGTTCTACTGCCCTCTAGGGGTAATCTCTCTTTCTCTCTCTCTCTCTCTCTCTCTCTCTCTCTCTCTCTAATAATAAGAATAAGAGGCAAAAGACGAATAAGAAAAAGAAGAGGAAGAAGAAGAAAACATTATATATTAGAGACTAGCATCATTGTTTTTAAAAAAAAAAAACTGTTATACATATCCTCTATATGACTGTATTTCAAATACAAAAATGATCTGAAACGGTTTTAATTTCATTATGGTGTGTGTGTGTGTGTGTGTGTGTGTGTGTGTGTGTGTGTGTGTGTGTGTGTGTGTGTGTGCGTGGTGAGTTGTTCAGGGTGCACCCTGCCTTTGCCCAGTATGGGCTTGTGGGGTGGGTGGATGGATTTTTGCTGCTGTTGTTGTTGTTACTTTGAATGAATGTATGTTTGGCTTTATTAATATTAGATTACTTTTAATTTCTTTTCACGACCAATATGTTAAGAATTTTAAATAGTCAAATATTTTGTTGGGAACCTACTTACAGCAGTTGTACTCTCTCTGTTTAATGCAACACTCAGGGATCACTTAAAAATTTTAAATAAATAAATAAATAAATAGATAGATAGATAGATAGATAGATAGATAGATAGATAGATAGATAGATAGATAGATAAATAAATAAATAAATAAATATACAATAGTTGGAACCAATATAAACCAGTATTTTACTTATTTAAAAAAAAGGAAAGAAAATACAAGATTGTACTAGTTGTTTTTTCCCATTAAATATAATTTTACATCTATAAATTAAAAAAAAAAATCTGTTGCCTTATTTCCAGTATATTTAGCCTACGTCACGTGATCATTAATATGAGCAGGATCTAACAGCTGGATTTCATCAGCTTTATGTTCCATCAGAGATTAACCAGTAGGTGGCGCTTAGACCACCACATTATTTATTTGCCCAATCGCTGGCAGTTCTGGTAGGGATTTCCTGTGTAATCATGTGCTGCATGTGCCCTGTGCTCCATTACAGTGATCATTAATATTGTAGAATGAAGAGTGATGGAGCAGAACAGACTGATTTAACACTACAGACCTGGAACCCAACTTGGCTGGTTTTACACTGGGTTGATTGACAGGTTTCAGTTAACATTATCACAATGTATCCCACAGTAATGTGGTTGTGTATTATACATAAAGATGTATATGCAAAAGCATTCTGATAAATAAAGAAGTAGATTGTGAAGGGAACTGGGTCATGTGTTTATCTGTATGTAGAAATTGAAATATTCTCATTTTAATAGCTTCTCGATTGCTATTTATTCATGACAGGAGACTGAGATGCCGTGTTAAATTCTGTAATGAAAAAGGTGTCTCCCTAAAGTTAAAAATCATCTTAAAGGCTTGATATTCAATAAACATAAGCATATAAATATCTCATCATCACCTAGCATTGTAGTGTGTACAGTATCACAGGCATGGTACACATCACAGAATTAAGTAATGGTGGTTATTCTTTTAGTGATTACCTAATAACTGGTAATTACCTAATCACCTAATAACTAAAGGAGGCGGAACATAATATTGACATGGAAAACAGTAAAGGATGGGACGAAATAAAATTAGACAAGACTTTCACGTGAAGCTGGGTTGTGCAACTTTGCAGAAGGAAGCATCAACACTTGGTTTCTTCCTTTTCACACCACAGTATCACATTGTGCCGAACATTGAGCCCAAGCTTTGCTAATCGGTTTTTGAGTTGTTAGAGGTTTGCAGAGTATAAATGTAAGGTGGGTTCATGTACAGAGAGAAATACAGCTTTTCTACCTACACTAATGTGATTGATTTGACTCAAGTGGATATTTCTGTTGGGTTCCATTTCTTCTCTCACGGGTCACTTGGAAGCTGAATGAATGATGAATAATTGCTTACATACTTCTATGATAGAGATGAGTACAAACAACAGCACTCAGAGAGTGCAAACATCCACCAAACCCAGCAATCCTCCATATCAACCAAAACCATCCTATCTCACAATGTTATACAATCCTTTAAAACTGGGTTAACAACGATACCCACTGATACTTTTGGCCAGCATCAGTGGAAATTGGGCTACGGTTATGCCAGGAAAAGGCGAAGAGGACAAAAACATATCCAGAGACAGAGAGAGAAAGGTTGAGGTGAAAAGTTGTGATAGAAAAGTGACTGATGCAAATTTATTTTTGA
>JAOUQZ010000051.1:5770292-5782575 GCA_028564935.1 Neosilurus hyrtlii | reverse complement strand
ACGCAAGCACAGGGAGAACATGCAAACTCCACAAAGAAACGCCCGAGCTGGGAATCGAACCCAGGACCTTCTTGCTGCGAGGCAGACATGCTAACCACTGCGCCACCGTGCCGCCCTATGCTTCAGACATTTTATGTTTATTTTATGTGTGGTTCTGGGACAGAAAGTCGAGCGAGTACATCTCTGCCATCTATGAGCTGAGTGACTTAGTGGTGAAGAGGCAGCGGTTCCTCCCCCATCATTGGGATTGGCTGTATAAGCGTTCTGCGGAAGGACGGCGTTTCCATCGAGCCTGTGAAATCGTTCACAATTTCACCACCAGTGTTGTACAAGAACGCCGTTCCCAGTTGGTCCATCAGGGACAGACAGACTGCTCCACACCAACAAACACAACAAGCAACAAGAGGAGAGCGGTCGATTTTATAGAGGTGCTGCTTCTGTCAAAGGTGAGTAGGGAACTTCAAACAAAAATTTAGATTAATTTATTCAGCAGATGTTTTAATCCAAATTGAAGCCAATCCAAGCATAGTTGGTAAAGTTGATGATATAGTGTGAAGGGTTGATCAAACGGCTCTAGATTTTTAAACTCTCTAAGATTTTGTAAATATGACCAACCAAGAAAAAAGAAGAAGAAAAAGTGCTCAAGATTTTATTGAACGGTCACAGTGAATGGTGCCTTGTGTGGTGCTGCTGGTAATATATTGTTTAACAGGTTTGGAGATCCTTATTCAAATTATTGGCTGTAAATGCAAAGCCAAGCTTGAACCTGTTTTTCCAAGAGAGTCACTAGCCGTTCAATCAATCATTCATTCTCTTATTTGCCGAACCACTTAATCCTGTTAGGGTCACGAGGTGGCTGGAGAATGTCTCAGCCAACTTTGGGCGAAGGTGGGGTAAAGTACACCCTGAACAGCTTGCCAGACCATCGCAGGGCCAACACACACAACCATTCACACTCACACCTAGGCTAGCCTAACATGCTTGTCTTTTGACTGTGGGAGGAAACCAGAGTACCCAGAAGAAAGCCACGGAAGCACAGGGAGACCATAAAAACTCGGCACAGAAACGCTCTCGTCAAGCTTAACACTCGAATCCAGGACCTTCTTGCAATTAGGTGAGCATGCTAACCACTACGCCACTGTACCACCCTCCACTGGCCATGCCAGTCACAAAAGGTTTCTGGGCAAAGAAAATAGGCGCGGCATCAGTTACTGGTGGATGTATTTCATGCAAGTGCTGGTTCGCTATCTGATGGTTCTCTGGTTCCCCATCAGGTTTCTTCACAGGTCAGAAAGGGTGACGGTTATTCGTTCATTCATTCATTCATTTTTCAAACCACTTTATTCTACTCTGGTCATTGGAGCCAACTCTGGGTGAAGGGCTTACCCCACTGTTGAACATTTAAATTTAATTATAATGTCATTTTTTTTTTTTTTTTTTTTACAATGAATGACAAGCTTCTTTTAGCAGTCTGTGTCCTTAACGCTTGATGCATGCCAGTGGTTTAATGGTTCCATCTGCAGATTCCCATGCTCATTCTCTTCTAAAAACAAAACAACAAAAAAAACAGTGACCCTGAAATGATGATTGGAGTGAATGCTTATCAAAGGTTAAATTTGCTCGTCATTATTCGTTAATTTTTAGTAAGTGCTTTATCTTGGTCAGGGTCATGGTGGATCGGGATCCTGGGGTCAGACCAAGAATATTGCACCAGTTCATCACATGGCACCTATAGGCAGTTTAGAGTAACCAGTTGACCTAATGTAGATGTCTTTGAACTGTGGGAGGAAACAGGCATAACCAGAGAAAACCTATGCAAGCAAAGGGAGAACATGCGTACTGGACTCCACCCAGCAAGGTCCTACGACGAGGTACCAACCAAACCACTATAGTCTAGCCACTGTGTTAATGTTATCCTTCCATCCATCCATTCATCCATTTTCGGAAGCATGTAATTCCCCTAGGGTTGCGAGGATCCTGGAGATCAGCCGACCCAGAATAAAGGCGGGGTACACACTGAGCAGCCTGCCAATCCATTACAGGGCCAACACACACAACTATTTACACTCACACCTGGGGCAAAACAGCCAATTAGCCAAATGTGCATCTCTTTTGATTGTGGGAGGAAACCTGGAGGAAACTCCTGCACGCATGAGGAGAATATACACACAGAACTCCACACAGAAACACGCTCGTAAAGCCCAGGACCTTTTTTGCTGTGAGATGGACGAGCTAGCCATTACACAACTTCTTTTTTGTAATCAGTTTTGCAATTATTTATTTATTTTGGTGCCTGAGACAGCTCCCACTGAGCATTAAAGCTGAACTTAACCGTAAGCATGATTTGATATTCCAAGGAGCATGCTGAGCCTCCCTGCCTGCCGTGCTACTCAGGCAGAACTAAACACAGTGAATCAAGTGGAGAGAGTCAGGAATAATCGACCCTGCAATTATACCAATTATACCAATTAAACCAATTTAACAGTTATAAACTAATCACAGTAGGCAATGATCATGATTTCCTTTATTTACCTTTGCCTGAAAGCTCAGCTTTAAATGGGCCGACACACATTTAACCATTCACACTCACACCTAGGGACAGTTTGGAAAAGTCAGTTAGCCTACTGTGCTTTTCTTTGGACTGTGGGAGGAAACCGAAGTACCCAGAGGAAACCCCCATACAGAATCACCCTAGCCAAGCCCGGAACTCAAACCCAGGATCTTCTTGCTGTGAGGCGGGCATGCTAACCACTAATGTGCTAGCCAATTATTAAAACAAACAAATACCATTCTAGATTAAGTTTTTAGATAAGTGTGTGCCGTTGGAGCTGTGGAGAGTGTAATGTGTTGAAGTGATGTTTTTGCGGCAGGATGAGAATGGAGAAGGCTTGTCAAATGAGGAGATTAATGCTCAAGCCGACACGTTCATGTTTGCAGGTAACATGTGCTGCTTTGCATCTTTACATTTGTAGTTCCAAGCACTGAAATGTGATGATACAAGGAAAGAGGGAAGATCACAATGATGCTTGTCTCCTTTTACTTATTAGGTCATGACACAACCGCGAGTGCGATCTCCTGGGTTCTGTATAATCTGTCCATGCACCAGGAGTACCAAGACCGCTGTCGTGCTGAGATCGATGCTCTTCTTGATGGCCAAGACACTGAGGAGATTGTCTGGTTCGTAAGTCACTCATTTCTCTGAAGTTTTATATGAATTTATTAATATTATCTACCGTACATTAGATAAGGATGGTCAGAAAAATCATTTGACATAGTAAAAATTGTGAAAGGTATCAGTTTGTTTCGTTAATTATTTATTAATACATCTAATCTATTCATAATATAAGAGTACTAATAGCACATCTGCCGCACAGCAACAAGATTCTGCGTCCGAGTCCTGTTCGAGGCCTTGCATGTTCTCCCTGTGCTTGCATGAGTTTCCACCAGGCGCTCCAGTTTCCTCCCACATCAAAATGCACATAAGGCTACTTGGACATTAGTAGGATTAAACAGTTCAGCAAATAAATGAATGAATAAAATTGATAAATGGATTAGCATGCAAGTGAATATAAAATCTGTATCTTTAAAAATGTTCAGTCTTTTATATTTATATATATATATATATATATATATATATATATATATGTGTGTGTGTGTGTGGGTGTGACCAGTGTTTGCACACATAACCAGGGGCGATTTGGAATAGCTAGTTAGCCTCTGTCTTTGGACTAACCACTACACCACTGTGCAGCCCACCTAAATTAAATTACATGTCACAGAATAAAAACAGAAACTCAGAAGAGCAAGGAAGGAATCTTATAATGTTTTAAATGTTTTGTTTGTGGATCATTTCTGTATTTTTAATTCACTTTAGGGAAGATCTCAGTAACCTGACATTCACCACCATGTGTATTAAGGAAAGTTTGAGGCTTCATCCACCAGTATTGGCTTTAACCCGATACTACTCTCAGGATATGAATGTTCCCGGGGAACGAATCATACCAGAGGGTAATCGATCATCTATTCATGCTTTCATAACCTTCGTAACAAGAGTAGATCATTAAACAGAGCTTTAAACAGAGTTTCAGACATCACTGTGTGCATTACAAGGCTCTTTCATGTGCTGTTTTAAATTCACCACAAGGGGGAGCTCTCAAAATTCAGATAGTATTTGTGTGTTTTATGGTCCTTGTTGTTACTTAGTTTATTTAAACTCAGTATTGATTATTGCATAATAACAGTTTAGATGAGAGTATAATTTCTTGTTCACAGGCACTATCTCTCTGATCAGTGTTTATGGCACTCATCATAATCCAGATGTGTGGCCTAATCCAGAGGTGAGCAGTTAATTGAACTTCTATTTGATGCTTAAAGTTCTTTTATAATGCTATATACTTTGATTTATTATAAAATGTAAACATCATTAGTCTTTTTTTACTTTTTATAATAGGACACCTTTCATTGCAAGATTAGCTCAAGACCACAGGTGTCAAACTCAAGGCCCGCGGGCCAAATCCGCCCCACCAACTCATTTTAATGCGCAAGCTTTTAAAGAATATGATTATCACATTCTTTGCATCCACTATTACCATGAAACATAATTCATCATCCTTCCAATAGGTGGCAGCAACCTATTTTAAATAGGTAGTCATTCATGACTCAAGACGGATTGTGCGTTGTCAGAAAAGAAAAGTGAAAAAAAAAAGAAAAGAGCAAATACCTAAATTAATCATTTTGCCAATCAGATCTCTTTTCATGCCCTTCTTGATGGATGATGGATGTTCAGTAATTATTGTAGTAGCTTAGAAATTTTGTGATCCTTATTGCATATTAGTTTGACACCCCTGCTCTAGACAAACAGGAACACAGGCCTCACTATGACTGCCACTAACAGAAGCCACAACTCCTTTATTGAAACTGACTGGCACAGAGGCCACGCCTCCTTCACTGATAATGACAGGCATAAATTTCATGTTTCTTTCAGTGACAATGACCAGCACATAGATCACCTCCCTTCTCCTAGGTCTACGGCCACACAGCAATAATGCAAAGAGGCCAAGCCTCCTTCACCGGGCCTGTTTCAGTTAATACACGTTAACAATGTTTCCTGCAGGTATATCACCCCATGCGGTTTGACCCTGAGAACCAGAAAAAACGCTCCCCGTATGCTTTTATTCCCTTTTCTGCTGGACCAAGGTGAGATTTCTGCTTATTACTTAAACAGTTACACAGAGAGAGAGAGAGAGAGAGAGAGAGAGAGAGAAAGAGAGAGGGAGAGAGAGAGAGAGAGAGAGAGAGACGCTGACCTGTAATGTGTCTTGTGTTGCAGGAACTGTATTGGTCAGAACTTTGCCATGGCAGAGATCCGTGTGGTTCTAGCACTCACTCTTAGAAGATTCAGGGTTCTTCCAGGGTCCAGATCTCCAAGTCGTCTTTATATGCTCACAATGAGAGCAGAGGGAAGTCTACTACTAACTCTGGAACCCCTGCCCACACCGCAAAACTGAAGCACACACACACACACACACACACACACATAAAGAGCTGTGGCAACAAAGATTTATAAATGTTCTGTACTGTAATTGTAATGAAGTTGCTTACTTTTTATTTTTGGTGTTGTTAACAGCTATACTGAAAAGGGTAATGTGGGCGGAGCTAGAGATGCAGACCGTTCATTGGTCAACAAGCATTTTTAAATGTCAGTATGGATCACAACTGTCTCTGGTTATGTACTGTACATGTTTTCCTTATTTTTCTGTTTCAGATTTTTATTTTTGATATTGTTGCATGTAATAAACACAGTGTTTCTGATACTCAACAAGAGCTCGAGATGAGGTCAGTTATGATAAAGCACACCAAACACATAGCAACAAACATGAACATGACCCCCAATATGCAGTATGTAAACTATTACTATTATACTTTATAACATATTGGTGTTGTTTTATGCTCTTAATGACTATTTGGGGTTCGTCTACCTTAATCAAAAAGTGTGATTCCAGGACGATGTGTTTATAAGTTTTTAAGGATTTTTAAGAATACACAGACAGAATATTTTTAAGAAATAGTTTGAATTTTTATACTGTACAAAGATAATTTTATTTACAATTCTAGGATATTAAATAGTAAATACTATGATGGCTTGATTGATAGTGTTATTTAACTAAAAACCCTTAAATACTAGATTAAATAATACAAATTTTTATGGTTTGTTTTTTACATTTTTGTAGTATGACGGCAGTCACATGGTCCATTAAAACACTTTTGATACTCATTCAAACTTCAGTATATACTGTACAACACTGAGACATAAGAGAAGTGTGCTCCGTAATGTCGTCTTTTAAAGCTTGTTCTAAGTTTTAGTATATACTACACAGCACCACAAGAAAAGCAAACTAAAACGAGATTTTTAAGATGTATTTTATCATCATTCATTCATTTTTCTTGGCCGCTTAATCCTAATTAGTGTCGCGGGGAGGCTTGTGCCCATCTCAGCCGTCTCTGTGCGAGGGCAGAATACACCCTGGACAGCTCGCCAGGGCAGAAACACGCTGACACCTATGTAGTCTACTCTTTATGGAAGTCAGCAATGGTTCTTTTACATGCGTCTCACCACAGACAGTGAGAGACATGGCCGGCATTTGATTATCCAGTTAGCTGCACTGGGGGGACAGCAGTGACATCCTGCTGATAGTGGGGCTTGAACCCTCAACCTTGGGATCAGTCTTGGTATTGCATATTTTTGAATTAATAATAAAACAATTACCCCCCAGGGCACCTAACTGGGAAATCAGAGGCCAGCCATGTCTTTCACTGTCTGTGGTGAGAGGCATGTAAAAGAACCATTGCTGTTGTTTATAAAGAGTAGGCCATTGGGTTGCTTTTGAATGGTTGTGTTTGTGTTTTGGCCCTGCAATGGCCTTGCGAGCTGTAGGGGGGGACCCCGCCCTCGCCCAGAGTCTGCTGAGATGGGCGCCAGCCCCCTCAAAAAAAAACTAAAACAAAAAAAAACTAAATATTTGTCCATATCATACTTTGTGTCATTTAATAATTGCTCATTCTCCCACAATACTGCACCAATTAGATTGGGCCGTTCCAGTGTACTATATACTAAGGTTTGACATCTTGAATGTGGCACATTCAGGAAAAAGGTATCCCAAAACACAACTTCATGTATGTTTTTGTCCCCTTTTTTTAAATATTGCTTGTTGACAAATAAAATAAAATTATTTTAAGATTTATGTAGGTGGTTCAGTGGATTTTTTCTCTCCATCCTTTCCCATCAGCCATAACTATATCCTCTAGTTAAACATTTTCAGTAACTGAAGTTTTTTTTTACATGATTTGTCAATTGCATCATGACATAATCATTACATCATTTTCTAATATAAAAATCCAGTGTAGCACCTTTAGCAAATCCACTGTCGCACCTTTCACAAATACTTTGATAAACAAGAAAGTAAAAAGATCTCCTGATCTGGAATGTTACAGGTGTAAATCCTCACACACTTTCTTCCAACAGTTCCGGGTTTAGTATCCCAGAGAGACTTGTTTGTGTTTGTGACACAGAATGACACAGTGAGATCTATAAAAACAAACAGACGGATACGAAAGAGCTAAAAACATCCTGAGGGAGGCTTGTGTAGGAAGCATAATAACAGATCCAATTCAACTTTCGTGTTTATTTGGTTTTTTTTTATAACATTGCGATAGTTTAAGGAAAAGTACCAGTCCTGAGCTGCTTCATAACACTTAACCTGTAGTTATAAGCTTCTCTACTTGTTCAGACACATAACACGTCTTGATAGACGACATTTGTTGTAGATCAATAATTTGACATTTCAAGATGATAATTTTCTTTCTGCTTATGACGAGGCCCATGGTAACAATGGACTGACATTTATTAATCTGGTATTCATTAGCTATCAGCATCAAGTATTCATATCATCTGTGTAATAACAAGGTCGTCAAAATAAAACAGAAATAGATTTAGGCTTAAGTTTCTAGATGTGTAACCTTCTAGATGTGACGCTGTGTTAGCTCACAACCAATTTGTCGCAAAGTCCAACGTTAATGAGTAATAAACAAACAAACGGATAAAAAGGTAATATTAAACCTTTCATCCATTCATTAATTTTCTGAGCCGCTTAATCCTAATTAGGGTCACGGGGAGGCTGGTGCCCATCTCAGCCGACTCCGGCGAGGGCGGGGTACACCCTGGACAGCTCGCCAGGCCATCGCAGGATCAACACACATACAACCTTAAACCTTTCATCCATCCATAAATTTATCTATACCACGTATCAGTCTCAATCATGGGAGAAGCTCAAAATTCATTTGCCGAATCGTTTAATCCTATGAGGGTCACTGAGAGGCTGGTGCGTCTCATAAGACACTGGGCGAAGGTGGGGCACACACTTAACAGCTTGCCAGTCCATCACAGGGCCAACACACACAAACACTCAAACTTAGGGACAAATTGGAACAGCCATTTAGCCTAACGTGCATGTATTTTGACTATAGGAGGAAACCAGAGTACCTGGCAAGCATGTGGAGAACATACAAATTTCACACAAAAACGCCCATGACTTGAACCAAGGAACTACTTGCTGTGAGGGGGACATGCTTTCCACTAAGCCACCATGCCACCCATTACAAATATCACAGATAATAAATTAAGACTGTGATACTGTAAAAGACCACAGGAGCACTTAAAAGTAACCATAAAGATAAACTTATTGGACGGCACGGTGGCATAGTGGTTAGCACTCCGGTTTCCTCCCACAGTTCAAAAACTTAAAGCTAATTGGCTGTTCCAAATTGCCCCTAGATGTGAGCGTGAATGGTTTTGTCTGTGTGTGTTCGCCCTATAATGAATTGGTATGTAATGGTTCAGGGTGTACCCTGCCTTTGCCAGTGTCGGATGAAATAGGCTTTAGCCTCCCCTTGACCCTAATAGGATTAAGTGGTTCAGCAAAAATCAGTCAGTCAGTATTTCTATAAAGAAGGTCCCAAGTATGGTTCTAAGGGTTTCCTCCACGTACTCCGGTTTTCTCCCACAACTACATGATCAAATCTACATGATTGGTGGTTCCAAATCACCCCTAAGTGCCCCTAGGGGTAAGTGTGAATGGTTGTGTGTATTCAATCTGTGATGACCTGGCGAGCTGTTCAGGGTGTACCCCACCCTTGCCCAGAGATGAGCCCGAGTCTTCCTGCAACCCTAATTAGGATTAAACAGCTTAGAAAAATTCCTGAAGAAACTTTGAGATGTGGCTGCAACTGTTGCTGGAAAATATATCAAAACTGGCATACTTAACTGTAGAACACAGAAAAAGTTTTTTTTTCCAGCTCACACAGGTTTCTAAGTAGCTGTAGCAAAAGAGGTGGTTTCAAAGAATTAAAACATATAAGCTTTGACTGTAACCATTATTGTGGGGTTTAACCCAAGATTTATACATATTCAGGTATTACTAACAATTACTGTCCCATTTCCTGTTGAATGACGGGCATGAGATTCAAAATGGCTGTCATATAAAAACCCTGTTTGGACAAATGGACACTTTTCCTTTGGTGCAAAAGTGGGGTTGCGCGGGCAGCAGCCTACGCTGTGAGGTCCAGACGTCCCTCTCCCCAGCCACTTTCTCCAGCTCTTCTGGGGGGACGCCGAGGCATTCCCAAACCAGCCAAGAAACCTCCAGCGTGTTCTGGGTCGGCCCCGGGGTCTCTTCCTGGTTGGACATGCCCGAAACACCACACCAGGGAGCCGTTCAGGAGGCATTCTAATCAGATGCCCGAGCCACCTCAACTGGCTCCTCTCAATGCGAAGGAGCAGCAGTTCTACTCCGAGTTCCTCCTAGATGACAGAACTTCTCACCCTGCCACTCTGCGAAGGAAGCTCATTTCAGCTTGTATTTGCAATTTCATTCTTTCAGTCAATACCCAAAGCTCATGACCATAGGTGAGGGTAAGAACGTAAATTGACTGATAAATTGAGAGCTTTGCCTTCTGGCTCAGCTCCCTCTTTACCACAACGGACCGGTATAAGCGTCGTTTTACAGCAGAGGCTGCACCAATCTGCCTGTCAATCTCCCGCTCCATCCATCCCTCACTCGTGAAGAAAACCCCGAGATACTTGAACTCCTCCACTTGGGGCAAGACCTCATTCCAGACCCGGAGGGTGCATTTCACCCTTTTCCGACTGAGAACCATGGCCTCAGACTTGGAGGTGCTGATTCTCATCAGATTTTCATTGCTGGTTCCCAATGAGGACGAAGCTCTGGCTACGGCAATACAGAGACTGAATGGCCCATTGCAATGGGTCCAATATTCCATATCCCCGGAGCACACCCCACAAGATAGCCCGAGGGACATGGTTGAAAGCCTTCTCCAAGTCCACAAAGCACATGTGGACTTTTTAGGCAATCTCCCATGCCCCCTCCAGGATCCCGTAGAGTGTATAGAGCTGGTCAAGAGTGCTGCGGCCGGGACGAAAAGCACATTGTTCCTCCTGAATCCGAGGTTCAACTATCGGCCGGATCCTCCTCTCCAGTACTCCAGAATAGACTTTACCGGGTAGTCTGAGGAGTGTGATTCCATGATAGTTGGAACACACCCTCCGGTCCCCCTTCTTAAAATGAGGAGCTACCACCCCAGTTTGCCAATCCAAAGGCATGGCCCCCAATGACCACGCAATGTCATAGAGACATGTAAACCAAGACAGCCCTACTACATCCAGAGATTTGAGGTATACAGGGCGGATCACATCCTTCCCTGAAGCTTTTCAACTACCTCTGTGACCTCAGCCCCAGTAATAGGCAGACCCCCTCTGAACCCCCAGGCTTTTCCTCTTTCACAGAGGGCATGTTGGTGGGATTGAGGAGGTCCTCGAAGTATTCCTTCCACCTCCCGATGACATCCCCAGTTGAGGTGAGCAGCTCCACACTTCCACTGTAAACAGTGATGTGGAGTACTGCTTCCCCCTCCTGAGGCGTTGAATGGTGGTCCAGAACCTTTTCGAGGCCAACCAATAGTCTTTTTCCAGGCCTTCACCGAACTCCTCCCACACCCGAGATTTTGAACTGCAGCGTTTGGCTTGTCGGTACCTGTCCGCTGCCTTGGGAGTCTCACAGGCCAAAAGGACCTGATAGGCCTCTTTCTTCAGCTTGACACCCCACCACACTGCAGGTGTCCACCACCTGGTTTGGGGGTTGCCCCCAGGACAGGCACAGATGACCTTCCAGCCACAACTCTGGGCTGCCACCTCAATAATGGAGACATGGAACATGGCCCATTCGGACTCAATGTCCCCGGCCTCCACTGGATGTGGTGGTAGCTCTGTTGGAGGTGGAAGTTGAAGGTGCTTCTGACCGGAGACTCCGGCAAACGTTCCCAGGAGACCCTCACTACGTGCCTGGGTCTCCCAGGTCTGGAGGGCAGCCTCCCCCCCGCCATCTAAGCCAGCTCACCACCAGGTGGTGATCGGTTGACAGCTCAGCTCCTTTCTTCACCCGAGTGTCCAGAACATGCGGCCGCAAGTCCGATGATATGACTACAAAGTCGATCATTGAACTGCGGCCTAGGGTGTCCTGGTGCCATGTGCACTTGTGGACACCCTTATGTTCAAACATGGTGTTTGTGATGGACAAACTGTGACGAGCACAGAAATCCAACAACAAAACTGTTAGAACTGATACCAGAAAACTGACAGACCCAAATGCAGGACAGAACACGACTTGAATAGGTGCATACGTGAGTCTTTATTATTGTACACAGGGAACTAGGTGCGTGAGCTGTGGTAAACGTGGCTGGATCATAGTGCGAGAAGCAGAATACTCAGAGACGGCACAAGACGATCTGGCAGGGAGCAGTGGGAGACGCCGAGCCTTATATCCATGAGCCCATGATGGGGAACAGGTGGGGACGATCAGGGCGGAGCCAGTAATTAAGCTCGGGCAGGATGGAATCAGGTGTCCTGAACAGAGAAAGAACCAGAACAAGACATGAGACAGACATGATTTACCGCCCCTGGCGGGTTCTAACAGAAACACCATTCAGGTTCAGATCGGAGAGGCCGTACCTACCAATCACACCCTTCCAGGTCACACTGTCGTTGCACACATGGGCATTGAAGTCTCCACGACGAGAGAGTCCCCAGGGGAAGCACTCTCTAGCACACCCCCTAGGGACTCCAAAAAGAGTGGGTTTTCTGAACTGTTATTTTGTGCATTAGCACAAACAACAATCAGGACCCATCCCCCCACCTGAAGACGGAGGGAGGCTA
>JAOUQZ010000051.1:5759265-5762290 GCA_028564935.1 Neosilurus hyrtlii | reverse complement strand
TGTGGCCTGGTTGTGGCCTGGTTGTGGCCTGGTTGTGGCCTGGTTGTGGCCTGGTTGTGGCCTGGTTGTGGCCTGGTTGTGGCCTGGTGGTAGGGTGCCGGATTGCTGATCCCAAGGTTGGGGGTTCAAGCCCCACTATCAGCGGGTTGTCACTGCTGTCCCCCCAGTGCAGCTAACTGGGTTATCAAAGGCCGGCCATGTCTCTCATTGTCTATGGTGAGAGGCATGTAAAAGAACCATTGCTGATTGTCGTCAAGAGGAGGCTGCATAGCCATCAGCATGTTTCTGCCCTGCTTCAGAAAATGAATGAATGAATGAATGAGTGTATTGGGCTGCCCCCCATACGCGCAGTTAATGAAGATGCAAGTGCAAGCATGGAGGGGGCAATTGGATACAAATGAATCAGGGACGAAACATTTCTGGGTATGGCGATTTTCTGTAGGGTTAGTTAATTAATTTTCATAGTACACTCTGATTTTATCGGTGGCTAAAAATTTTTAAAACCTCTCTTAACCTCTGCTTTAAAATTTGGAACAATATGCACCCGGAGCAAGTTGCACCCACTTTCTTACATGTTTACCCGGTCACTATCAAATCGGAGGCAAGTCAGACGCTAGAGGGAGAACACGCAAGCATGCATACCCAAAATCAGAGATCGGCAGCAAAATGTCAGACAAGGAAGTTCCGGAACAAATTGTCTTTACATGGGCTGTGGCACCAGGACAACTTGTTCTGGGCGCAGCCTTACATCTAAACGCAATTGGTGTCAAGTAGGAGGATTCACATGTTCGGTATCGGCATTTATCAGCAGCTTAAAATAATACATTTAAAAACAATACATTAATGAAAAACATAGATGGATGGATAGCTAGCTAACTGGATGGATAGCTAGCCACTGAGATAGACACTTGTAGATGGATATGGTGTAATATCATGCTCATTGTGAAGATTTGGACATTTCCTGTGAAGTAAAAATAGCATTTTAGTACATGACTGTGGAAAATATGTTAAAAGAGATGGAATAAATATCTGCGTTTGTTTGGAAAATTGTTTCTGTTGCATGGAAAAGTTTCTCTGGAGTGATGATTATTTCTGATTTGCAGCAAGGAGGTTTAGAACAGTGCTGCTTTCTCACAGGATGTCTCAAATTATGTGTGTGTGTGTGTGTGTGTGTGTGTGTGTGTGTGTGTGTGTGTTTGGGTATGGGTGGGGGTATTAGGGCTGGTATTTTTGGGAAAACACTTAACGGGTTGTTCGAGGCATACGTTCTCAGCAAACTTTTCCACCATGTCTTTGACTCATTTCTGAACATGGCATGACACCGCTGGAATTAAATAGGAGCTTTCAGTTCAGGGAAACACACACTCCTGTATAACTACACCTTCTCAAATACTCCTGTATAAAATCAGCTCAAAGGATCAGTTAAGAGAGTTTTTACTGAGAATTATATTTTTATGTTGACTTTTCTTCGTGTTAAACCTTCTTCAGCCAAATTTTATCATTTCCATATTGTGTACCTATCAGAGTATCTTTCATGGCTTTCATCATACTGTCGACCTCTGAACAGAATTATGGGATTTCCTTTTCCAGGAATGACGTACTATGCTACCGTAAAACTTCGCCAATTAAGAAATCTCTTAGGACAGTCTTAATTTAATTCTGCACAAAAACGCTCCCTTCCCAGAAGCCTCTTTTAAACAGCGCACTGTTTTATTTCCGAGATAATGATACTGTAGAGTACATCGTACCTTGGCTTAGTTTGAGTAAGCACAAAAATTCACATTTCTTGACTGAGAGGACGAGAATCGGGTGTGGTGTTTTGCTGCCGTAATCTTTCCACTTAGGATGCTTTGGACGTTCTGGCATGAGTTGTTTTGTTCACAGCCGTTATAAAGAGTTACTGTAGTCCTGTGAACAATTTTTCTATGATTGCCGTCATCAACAAGGCGACGTGTTACACGAGGATCGATATTTCGCGCACTGATGTTTTAAGTTGACAGTTAAACACAGGCTTAACCAAATAAATAATTTAAATTGTGACCTTGGATTTTATTTATGTGTATATATACAGTGTGGAGTTGCATGTTCTCCCTGTGTTTGTGTAGGCTTCCTTCGGGTACTCCAGTTTTCTCCCACAGTCCAAAGAAATGCAGGGTAGGCTGACTGGCTGTTCCAAATTGCCCATAGGTATGAGTGTAATTGTGAATGGTTTTGTTTGTGTTGCACTGCGATAATCTGGCAAGCTGTTGAGGGTGTATTCCATCCTCACTTACAGAGTTGGCTGAGATAGGCTCCAGCCTCCATGCAACCCTAATGGGATTAAGCGGTTTGGCAAGCGAGTAATTGAGTAATGTTCACTTTGTAGGTTTATATTAAAGTGATTGTTTTAATGTTATTGTTTCTATGGCAACCGCTCATTCACAGTTGCTTCCATGTTAGACGCTCCATGCTAATAATAATTTTAAATATATGTATATATTAGGAGGTGGCGTGGTGACACAGCGGTTAGCACCTCCACCTCACAGCAAGAAGGTCGCGAGTTCGATTCCCAGGCTCGGGCCGTTTCTGTGTGGAGTTTGAATGTTCTCCCCATGCTTGCGTGGGTTTCCTCCAGGTGCTCCGGTTTTCTCCCACAGTCGAAAAATGTGCACGGCAGGAAAATTGGCTGTTCCAAATCTCCCCTAGACGTGAGTGTGAGTGTGAATGGTTATGTGTACTGCGATGGCATGGCGAGCTGTCCAGTATGTACCCTGCCTTCGCCCAGAGACGGCCGTGATGGGCGCCAGCCTCCCTGCGACCCTAATTAGGAATAAGCGGCTTTGAAAATGGATGAATGAATGTATATATTATTGTTTTAATATTATTATTGATTTAATAAGTGATTATTTTTATCATTTTTAAGTTTTAATTAATTTTTGCTACAGTATTGCTTATTTTAGGCAAATAAGGATTATCTAAGCTATTTTAAAATAGAAGAAGCTTTTGTAGTTAAGCAATTTTGCTTGAAGTGAGTGTATGAAAATTT
>JAOUQZ010000051.1:5746765-5756765 GCA_028564935.1 Neosilurus hyrtlii | reverse complement strand
TTTTCAAGGAAGCATGTGTTAGGGTTCATCATGTGGGCTGTGTCTGTTTGTATATCGTCCATCATCCTGCTTATATCTGGTCAGCAGCAGTCTTTTTCTGGTGATGAGATACAGATGGGATGACAGACTGTAGTGCAACAGATGGGCTGTATGAGTAATTGTACACCTGCGTACTGCTATACTCTATTTTAATGGAAGAACCTGATAAATTGTTGTTTAATGTGTTAGATCCTCAGATCGCTGCTATCGACCCACACAGTAAACTTCAAGGATATCTGAGTGACATATTCACACAGAAGTTTAATCATAGACCCGGGAGCTGAAGAATATATTTTTTTGTGTCATGGTGATCTGTTAAGCTGGAAGAAAGAAAGCAGAGTGGAGAAACTTCCAGATGTGCAGGATGTGAGAGAGAAGAGGAGGGGGTAGAGCCAGAATGAGGGAGCATGAGAGAAGGGGAAATAAGGAGAGGGAGAAAAATGTGACTCCTTCCATCATGATGACTGTGTTTGGTCTTCTCCCCCTCTTTCTCTTTCTCTGTCCCTTGTGTGCTTTGGTATGCGCCTCTGTGCATCAGCAGGAATTCATGTCAGAAATGTTATTTTTGGAGAAGAATGCTCTCCGATTAAATTACGTAAAGGTTAATGACTGTCTCAGGCACCACATGGATTAGCCATTAAACTAAATCAATCTCAGTTTGGTCGCTTCGGCTTAGCGCCATTCCAAAGGGCCGTTAGTCACTCCACTCAAACAAAATACCCAAGTGCCTAATAAGCTTGATGGTCTAATAGACAGATTGTTTCCTTATTCTCTCTCTCTCTCTTTCTCTCTCTCTCTCTCTCTCAGACGGATCGAGGAAGCCCGAGCTCGTCCACAGCGCTTCGTCGTCCTCAGTGACTGAGCTGGACGAGGATATCACGAGGCACACAAACATCACAGTATCCAAAAAACAGAACTGGGCCAAACTCTCATCCATCTCCCGGGATGTCGAACAGCTCTCATGCCTGAACTCATTGTCACAAAACCGTGAAAGCTGTTCAAGCAAGGCTCAGGCTTCCAAACAGGCCTCTCTCAGAGAGAATGGGTTCGAGGGAAGACGGAAAGATCTCCATAAAGACGGATTCTACCCCAAAGCGTGCCAGAACGTGGCTGACGGTGCTGATGTGGCTGACACAGGGCTTCCGGAGTTGGTAACACCTCCAGTCACGGAGTACTGCACCTCCTTGGGGATTGGTAAGTACTCCGGGCAGGGAGTATACCTTCAGCACTTGGAGAGGAGTAGCCGAGCTTGGGTGCTGTCCTCAGGAAAGACCCAGGCTCCAGATGAGGCTTACACAGCATGCTACACAGAGAGAAGACACGTGACTGAGAGTGAGAGTAACATTTGGTACAACCCAATCCCAGAGGAAGAGGATGGTCGGGCCAGTGGCGAGAAGCTGAAGGCAAAACAGAGGGAGAAGGATGTGCTTGAAGATCCCTGGAGAAGGAGAGAAATGGAGGGAGAACCCGAGGAGTGGAGAGGTGAGAATCGAAGCACTTAATAACAGAGAGATTTGCATTAAAATGATTCATACATTCATCTGCTGAACCACTTACTCCTACTAGGGATTGTGGGGAGGCTGGAGCCTGTCACAGCCAACTCTGGGTAAAGGCAGGGTACACCCTGAACAGCTAGCCAGTGTATCACAGGGCCAACACACACACAACCGTTCACACTCACACTCAGAGGCTGTTTGGAACAGCCAGTTAGCCATAATGTGCGTGTCTTTGGACTGTTGGAGGAAACAGGAGTACCCAGATGAAACCCACACAAGCACGGGGAGAACATGCAAACTTCATATAAACGCCCTTGCCAAGCCCAAGACTTGAACCCAGGACCTTTTTGCTGTGAAGCAGACATGCCTCAACACTGATAAAAAAAAAAAACAACAACAACAACATATATTTGCGTAGTGCTGTCACAGAGTCTGTGTGGTTGGCATGTTCACCTGTGGGCTTCTGTTATTTTTCTAGAATTTTTTTTCCTTTGGGTTTCCTAACAGGAAATGATTAGCATTCCATGCGGTTTAATAGTTTGTGAGATGTTTTGCATTGCAGCCATGCCTGAGTTCCCAAATTAAATTTAAATCTATTTCACTTAAGGTTAAATGTTTATTTACAGCAATCCGTCACACGCATGCACTGCCTAACTTGAAGACGAAGCTGGACTTCTAATTATCTAGTTAGATCCCTGCATTACAACTGTTGAAAAGTTCCTGTCTATGTGAATGTAATGACTATCGCAATATTACTTTATTTTAGTACAATTTCCGTAAGCTCCCAAATACAATAGTGTCGGGCCATTATGAGACTCTCTTCAGTGCATCGTGACATTTATTCTTCATATCTGGACCTGAATTGAGGTAGGAAATACTGTACTTCTTGATTGGGCTGAGATCTGATGACAGACGAGTTGTATCATATTCATCATCTTCATTTTAAAGGAATCGGTCGCTTTCACCTTGCCTTATCACTAAACACATCCAACCACGCCTTATCCGACTACAGCATGCGCTAACCAGACAGTAAGTCCCAATGTGGATTTGTCTAGGTTACGCAAAAAATGTGTAGTGCATGTGCGTGGTACCCCATGTAACAAGTTCAGGCCCCCTTTCCTTGTGTGGTAAAAGACCCTGGCATCCAAATCTTAGAAAAACACTTGTGGTATCCTTTTCATTCAGGTTATCAACAGAATTTTTTACATTTCGTGATCAATTTCTTTTAATTTGTCACCAGTGTGTACGTTTTATCTAATAAAAGGAATTCTTATAAGAAATACCATGCTTGTTAATATAAGGATACTGTCTTCCATATTTCGAAACCACTGTCCGCTTAATCCTATATACATTTTAAAACAATAACTTTAATAGAGACCCACACACTCTTTCCAGTTTATGGGGAATGTTACTCACTCACTTTACTGAACCGCTTAATCCCATTATGACCTTTATTATTATGTTTGGGTTTTTTTTAAACAGATGTTCTTCAACCGTCTTGTCACCCTGATTATCTGGGTGGCAGCAGCGGAGGAGCTAGTAGTATTAATGAGGGTGCTAGCGGAGCTGCTTGCAGTTCAGCAGGCTCTTCTGGAAGTCCTGTGGCACAGATGAAAAGCTCAGGAGGGACCTCAAGCAGCAGTAGCAGCATGATTGAGAGGATAAAATCCCCTGGCACTGTACGGCGTCTCTCGATGAAGATGCGCAAGCTCCCCGAACTGCGTCGCAAGCTCAGTCTACGCTCATCACGTAACCAGCGGCACGTTCAAGGGCAGGTGGGTGGCAGTGATGCACCAGGGGGTGCTGATGAGGCCTCTCCACCGAATGCGCGTAAAGAATCATCTAACAACGTCATCAGCAGGTACCATCTGGACACTAGTGCTCCTGCCAGACCGAGGCGTCGATCTTCTCGCATGCGTTCAGCCAGCAAAGTTGGTTATCTTAGCGACGGAGACTCCCCTGAACTTCTGCCCAAACAGGAGTCAAGTCAAGGTTTGACTGATGGGTCTCAGGGAACAGTTCAAGAGACACAGGAGTCCCCACAGGCTCCTTCACACCACAGGTGGCAGGATGCAGTTGGGTCATTCCGGCACTACTCACTGGCAGAGCAGCCCAAGTGTGCCCAGAGAGTGTCAGGCCTCCTTACGGTTCATCTGCTTGGTGTTGCTGAACTTGTGCGATCTCGCAATGCTAAAGATGTCTTCTGCACCATCCAAGTGGATGGAGTAACGCGAGCCCGCACTGCTTTGCTTACCTGCCAAGAGACATCGCTTCCACTAAACCACACCTTTAATCTGGAGCTGGAGCGAGCACGCATGCTAAAGCTAATTGTTCTCACACCAAGTACTAGTGCGGTGGATGGATCCACAGGTCCCAGTAGTCATACGCGCAACCGGGTATGCTGCCTCGGCGCTGTGGCAATCCCACCTCTGTTTAAAGGTAAGGGCAAATTTTACTATTCACTGTATATGTATTCATTTATTTGGGTGATTGTTTGTGTAAGGGGGTCAGGAAGTGATTTTGAAGCAACTACCAATCTTTCAAAATATGAAAGTTCATGAAAGGAAGCTGAGGGGTTCTAGTTTGGTGGCCATAGGATCTCATCTCTGCTTTTTGCGGATGACGTTGTCCTTTTGGCTTTATCAAGCCGGGGACCTTCAGCTCGCAGATGAGGGCGAAACAGCTTGGTTGAGAATCAGCACCTCCAAATCCGAAGGCATGGTTCTCAGCCGGAAAAGGGTGGAATGCAATCTCCAGGTCTGGAATGAGGTCCTGCCCCAAGTGGAGGAGTTCAAGTATCTCGGGGTCTTGTTCACAAGTGAGGGAAGGATGGAACGGGAGATCGACAGGCGGATCAGTGCAGCCTCTGCTGTAAATTCATTTATTCTCGTTTATTCGTTTATGTATTTTTAATTTCCATTTCCATGCTATTATTATTTGGCAGATGTGCTAATACCAAGCGTCTCATAAGTGATTCAGCATTAAAATCCGAGAGCTGGTAAAGCAAAATCTGTTCCAAAAATAGACCTGTTAATAGCCTGATACTTGTGCTGCAAGATACCTTTACACCCACCACCAGCACACGGATAGTCATTGTACAGAGAGAGAGAGCTGTAAACACAATGGCTATCTTCAAGCAAAGATGTGAATGAAAGTTGTTTCTGACTGATGCTTCAAATGAAGTGTTTAGATATTTACTCTAAATGCAGCGATATGTTAAACATCCATTTACGTCACGTGTAAACGGAACCAGATGGAACGGAATGGTATTTAGTGTCAGCATTACCATAACGAAAAGCATGTGAGTTTTGGCAGAACGTGTTCTGTTTAAAGTATCAGAGGGTACTCATGTCAGTTGTAATAGCAACTAAACAAATATCCTTTTTACTTTACCCACAATTCATTTGCGTTCTTAAAATATTTAACATGAGCCTCCCAGGAGGAACCAGGGCTCGTTTTATGAAATGGATTCCACTCTTCTCTCTGATATGTTTTCAGTTTTAAGCTCAGTGTATTAGTGTGGGGGTGTGTGTGTGTGTGTGTGTGTGTGTGTGTGTGTGTGTGTGTGTGTGTGTGTGTGTGTGTGTGTACACAATCAGAGTGCTGGTGCTCGGCTCGAATTTACAGGGTGAAAGAGAAATGGCATGTTTTACTGGATCTCATGTCTGTTAGTGAGTTTATGTTCCCTCAGTTTTTGGCCCCCTTTCTGCCCTTCTGGTTGTTTACCTTTACCCCGTTTCCTCTCCCTCCAGCCTCTCGCACTCAGCAGCTGTGTGTGAAGCTGGAGCCCAGGGGTTTATTGTATGTGAAGCTGAGTCTGTTGGAGCAGTGGGAGGCACCAACAGCCCGCCTCAGCGAGTTGCCTCCCCCCTCCGTATTTGGTGTGGAGCTGCGCCGCCTGGTGGAAAAAGAGACCTGTGTTCCTAAAGTGCCTCTCATCATTCAGAAGTGTGTCACTGAAATTGAAAGGCGGGGACTCAAGGTCAACTTAAAAGCTTTTTTGTAAAACTTTAATTTTCTAGTTTTGAACATGTGGAAATGTTCACGCACACACACACCGCACACACACACACACACACACACACACACACACACATACACACACACACATATATATATATATATATACACACAGTGTGATTGGTCTGAAAAATAAAATTTATTGAAGTAAACGGGGTTAATTTTAGTGTGTGTGTGTGTGTGTGTGTGTGTGTGTGTGTGTGTGTGTGTGTGTGTAGGTTGTGGGGTTGTATCGTCTCTGTGGCTCTGCGGCTGTTAAGAAAGAGCTGCGAGATGCGTTTGAGAAGGACAGTGCAGCCGTCACTCTCAATGAAGAGCTGTACCCTGACATCAATGTCATTACAGGTGGGTTGAGGCAAACACACACAAACACACACACACACAGCTCAAGTTCCTAAGTATGATGTGTCTGAGTGCTGTGTCTGCAGGCATTCTGAAGGATTATCTGCGAGAGCTGCCGTCACCACTCATCACACGCACTCTGTATGAGGTGGTGTTGGAGGCAATGTGTGTGAGACCAGCATGCAGGAATGACGACATGCACAGATCACACAACACCGTCGCTCTGCTGCAGTGCCTACCTGAGCCAGAGAGGGTACTGCCTGTCTGCCTGTCTGTCTGTCTGTGTGTGTTCCTGTCTATCTGAGCACCTGTTTGTTCTCACATCCAGGATCTGTGCCTGTGTGTTTGTGTTTATTTTTTCCAGGCCACACTGTCCCTCCTGTTGGATCATCTGACTTTGGTGGCATCCTTCAGTAACTGTAATTTGATGACGTGTCAGAACCTTGCGGTTTGTTTTGGCCCTGTTCTGCTGACTCCGACACAGGACTCGTGGAAAGGGGCAGCATCAGGTGCTTTCCCATCAGCCCCTGCAGGTCCTGGGAGCAGTGGAAGAAGTTTCACACAGCAGAGCGTGGAGATGGCCAGCGCTGTGGACTTCAAGCGGCACATCGAGGCTCTGCACTATCTGCTGCAGCTCTGGCCGAGTGAGTGAGAACTTAACATCTTAATGTCTTTTACTGCATGTGTGTAAATCACTCATGGACAGTAAGCCTACAGTGACGTACGGTAACATATACACAGAAGTGCTTTTTTATTGGTGGACTGCTTTCAGACCTTCTCGGAAATATGAGGGTTATTTGGTACACCATTTAAATTCTTTCTGAATGTCAACAGTAAAGGTTGCCGTTTTTAAATCCTGCCTGTGTTAGGTGCACAGCTGAACTTTGGGCTTCTCTTTTCAGCCGTGGAAAATTTGTACAGCAAATCAAGCAAAAAACAATTTTTTAGCATGTCATATAAAATAAAAAATGTTTAGATGTTATGTTATGGTTAGCACGTCCACCTCACAGCAAAAAGGGCCTTGGGTTCGAGTCCTGGGCTTGGGGAGTTTCTGAGCTTGGAGAGTTTGCATGTCCTAACCATGCTTGCTTCCTCCGGGTACTCCAGTTTCCTCCCACAGTCGAAAGACATGCATGTTATGATAATTGGCTGTTCCAAATTGCCTGTGAGTGGTTGCGTGTGTTCGCCCTGTGATGGTCTGGTGAGCTGTTCAGGATGCATCCCACCTTCACCCAGTGTTGGCTGATATAGGCTCCAGTCTTTCCGTTACGCTGTTAGGATTAAGTGGTTTGCCAGGCCAGTCCGTTTAAGGAATTTACCAGTGCTGTGGTGTCGATTTTATTATTGGATGTCTGCAGCTCTAGAGCTCTCTTTTAGAGGCTAGAAGATTTTTACATTAATCAGTTGTCCAACAAGAACGTGCATGGGTAGTAAAGTGTAAATTAAAATAAAAAATCAAATAAAATATTCGATTATTGTAAATGTTTTATTCATTTAACAAAAAAAATTACTTTTAGTTCCAACAGGAAGAGTGACAGAACAATCCCCTTATCGTACAGAAGATGAAGAGGCTTCTCCTTCTCATTCCCTGCAATGCCGTGCTCAGCGTCCATCGTTACGCGTGGAACTGCCGTTACCACAGGACGTGGCAGTGGTATCGCGCAGGGGGCGTGGCCGTCTGGAAAGCCCACCCTGTAATCGCTATGCTGGTGACTGGAGTGTATGTGGGCGGGACTTCCTGAGCAACGACGATGCCGATTACGACGAGGTGGCAGGCAGTGAGAGCGACGAGGACGAGGGGAAGAAAAAGGACTGGGTGTACACGGACGATTTCGCGCTGGACTTTGATGCGCCGTTTACATGCAGGCTAAGTTTAAAAGACTTTGATAACCTAATTTCAGATCTGGAGCGTGAACTCGCAAAACAGATCAACATCTGCCTTTGAGCATCGCCTCCATCTAAACCGCGTATCTGCACTGCAATGAAGTGTGCGACAGAGGGTGTTGATCAGCCAAGACATGACGTGCCTCTAAACATATTTAAAACTTATTTAAAAGAAATAAAGAAGGGAGTGCTCATGGGAGTTTAGAGAAAACTGGTTCTCTATTTGTACAGGGTGAAAATAGTGTAAAACAAAGAAGTAACAAAGGCAAATTGTTATAGAAAAAAATGGTAAGGCCATTTTTTTTTTATTGCTTGTTTGGCAGATTTCTATTATGTAAACCCAAGACAGGAGACAGGAAGAATAATCATTTTAACAGCATGCATTTTATTTTCTCTTTAACAGCACCACAGAACAAGAATAAAAGAAAGAGTAAAATAAAAATTTTTTATTTTGCCCTTTCTAATATTTTTAAAGAAGCCTGAACTAGTGATTTGATTTAATCGTTTAATAAGTTGAATACAGGAGTCTGTCCTGAGCTGATGGTGTACATGTTGTACTTTTCTTACTATGGATATTCTGTTGAAACTTTGCTTTGAACAGACTTCCATCCATTCAAAAAGGAGTTTGCCCTAAAAATACTTTCCCAGACCTTCCTTTTCACCTTGCCTCTGAGCGAGGGAATAAAAGTGACCGGACCCCCAGGTATCTTTTGCTGCTGCCATCAGCTCAGGATGAAGAATGTCTGCATCAAATCTACTTTTAAAAAAATGAAGAAAAAAAAACTTGTATCGGATCGGAAGTATCACTTCCGATAGTCTCACACGCGAGATGTTTGTACTCGCACACAAACTGTGTAAACTGTCATTATGTTAGAAACAGCGGCTGGGTGTCCGACCAGCAAGTACGCATGGACAGATGTATTTACAATAGGTGCCTTGAGAGGGCGACGAAAGGACCAAAGAAATGTTCCGTTTTTTAAATTCATTGCACCGTTTGCAAGTTAAGACAATATTTCAAAGACATTTTTTCCAATTTGATTTTTTTTTTTTTTATTTATTATTTTTTTAGAAATCACAGATATTAACATTCACTTGAATGAAGTAATTAAAAAAATGGCAGAAGAAAGCCTTTAAATTCTTTCAGGTAATCATACTATATAGTGCCCTGAAGAACGCCAATATGGCAACGCATAGGCCTATTTGTTTTTGAGGGTTTTGTCATCTATAAGAGTTTGCCTTTGTTCCATATTTGTTTTATATTTAAAACTTTTTATTTTTATTATTCTAAAAATATTTTATTTTTGCTCTGAAGCTTGGACTATAATATAAGCCGCAATTCAGTGCTGTGAATCAAACCATCCAAAAAACTGCAACAGAAACCTCATGTTGCAATAACCTCAAACAGACATCCTTAAATGATTTAAGAGGTGACTGCACGCTGTCATCTTTAAGAATTGCGTGTTCTTGTGTAGGTTTCCTCCCGGTACTCCGGACAGTAAGCGAATTCGCTGTTCCAAATTACCCAGTGAGTGTGAACGGTTGTGAGTGTGTTGCCCTGCGATGAGCCGTCCACGGTGTACCCTGCCCTCACCCAGAGTTGGCTGAGATAGTCGCCAGCCTCCCCGCAACCGTAATTAGGATTAAGCGGCTTAGATAAAGAAATGAATGAATGAATGATAAAGACCTCACTGCACTAAAAACGGTCAAACAAGCAGCCATCTTGAAGTTGAAATCCCTCCTTTTTTTCAGCACATCAGCTTGTATCAACACAATCATTGGACTCCCCAATAAGTAATAGAACAACTAAAGGCCAGATGGTACTGTTGAATGATTCGGATGATAATATCGATGCTCCGGAGCACCATTCTTATGCAATTGTTGTCAAGTTATAAGCTCGATTTTGTTGTCGCATCCATGCTTACACAGGCAACCCAATAAATGAAGAAAATGGCAGGGAAAATATATCACGTGCATTTCATCGTCGTAGGCGCTGAGTGCACTTGCACATTGCAGCTCATTCTTTTACTTTACATATGCAGGATTCTGTAAACACAGGAGCATTTTCAGGCACCCACTTTTAAGCAGTGCCTTAATACTTATATCACAATTCACATTTAATTCGATATATAATATTTTTCATCTTCTTCTGAACCGCTTATTCCTACTTAGGGTCGCGAGGAGGCTGGCGCCCATCTCAGCCGACTCTGGGCGAGGGCGGG
>JAOUQZ010000051.1:5731925-5746665 GCA_028564935.1 Neosilurus hyrtlii | reverse complement strand
ACACACACACACACACACACACACACACATATATATATATATATATATATATATATATACACACACACACACACACATTTTCTAAAATACCTAAAATACCACCAGATTTTCACACATTTACAGCATTCAGCATACACCCTTAACTAGAGTGACTTACATTTATCCTTTTTATATAACTGAGCACTTGAGGGTTAATGGTCTATGCTCAAGGGCCCAACAGTGGCATCTTGGTGGTACTGGGGCTTGAACCCCTGACCTTTGGCATGGTAAAGACCACAAGTCTTAAAAATAGATAAAAAGAACCCAGTTAAATAAATTAGACAAAAATATTTTACTTGGTCATTTATATATTGAGGTCAGTGATTCAGTATTACATATCTGTGAGTTGCAAAAGTATGTGAACCTTTGATTTCAGTATCTGGTGTGACCCCCTTTTGCAGCGATAACTGCAACTAAATGTTTCCGTTAACTGTTGATCAGTCCTCAGCATCGGCTTTTTAACCAATTCCTTCATACAGAACAGCTTCTACTCTGGGATGTTGGTGAGTTTCCTCGCATCTTCACTCTTCAGGTCCTTCCACAACATCTCAGTTAGATTTAGGTCAGGACTTTGACTTGACCATTAGAGAACATTCGTTTTATTCTTTGTTAACTATTCTTTGGTAGAATGACTTAATCTATTCAATTCAATTCAGTTTTATTTGTATATTGCTTTTTATAATTGACATTGTCGCAAAGCCACTTTACATAGTAAAAAACTAATTTTAAAAAGGAATTTAAACATTTCTTCTACAAACCCTACACATCCCTAATGAGCAAGCCCGTGGTGACGGTGGCAAGGAAAAACTCCCTCAGAGGACACACGGAGGAAACCTTGAAAGGAACCAGACTTAAAAGGGAAAAGACACAAACCATGTAGGAGAAACTTTACTACAGTCATGAGTCATGAAGTCCAGTTATACTAATTAGTAAAATAGATTATATCACCGGCAGTAAAAAGTCATCTTCACAGTCTCCGAGTGCACATCTGGGTCCACATGGATCATCATCAGCAAGAGTGAGGGGCTTCCAAGATGAGAACTTCAACCAGTAGCAGCAAACAAGGATGGACCACAGCACTCAGAAAGCAGAAGGATCAGGATTACTGGCATCCCAGAAGCAGCATGTGTACCTCAGCAAGAAAGAGAGAGAGAGAGAGGGAGGAAGATACTGTTGGTATGCCCATAACACTGTAATGGTAAAAGATGAATTTATGAGCGCTGAGTACCATTCATAATGCTTTCCATTCAAACCTAAAAGTTACATTAAGGTCTTATACTTCCCCAAGACATTTTTTTAATAACAGCCTATGTGATATTTAGCAAACTGAGGACAGGCAGCAGTGTTCTTTTTGAAGAGCAGTGGCTTTCTCCTTGCAACCTTGCCATGTACATCACTATTGTTCAGTGTTCTTCTGATGGTGGACTCATAAACACTAACATTAGGCAATGTGAGAGAGGCCTTCAGTTGCTTAGAAGTTACCTTAGGATCCTTTGTGACCTTGCCGACTATTACATGACTTGCACTTGGAGTGATAAGGTAACATTGGTCTTAAATTTCCTCCATTTGTACACAATCTGCCTTACAGTGGATTAGTGGAATCCAAACCCTTTAGAGATAGTTTTGTAACTTTTTCCAGCCTAATGAGCATCAACAACCCTTTTTTGAGGTCTCAGAAATCTCCTTTGTTGGTGCCATGATACACTTCCACAAACGTGTTGACACTTTGATAGATCCGTGTTCTTTAAATCAAACAGGGGCCCACTCAAACCAGATTGTCCTCCCATTGATTGAAAACAAATGACTCTAATTTGACCTTCAAATTACCAGCTAATCCGGGAGGTTCACAAACTTTTGATTTTGCTATACTGTATTAATCCCGCAAGGGAAATTATTACCTCTGAATTTAACCCATCCAAAGTGAGTGCACACGTGAACAGTGAGCACACACACTCATAGCAGTGGGCTGCCACACACATTGGAACACTTGGAGAGCAGTTGGGGGTTAGGTGCCTTGCTCAAGGGCACTTCAGCCATGAAAGTGGAGGAAGGAAAGGTGCAGCTCACCCCCCAACCACCATTTTCCATCTGGTTTGGGAATCAAGCCAGCTACCTTTCGCTCCCAAAGCTGCTTCGCTAACCATTAGGGTACGGCTGCCCCCGCTGAGTTTTGCCACTCACAGGTATGTAATATTGGATCGTTTTCCTCAATGTATAAATGACCAAGTAAAAAGGTCTCATTTATTTAACTGGGTTCTCTTTTTTCACTGTTAGGACTTGTGTGAAAATCTGATGATGTTTTAGGTCATATTTATGCTGAAATGTATAAAATTCTTAAGGGTTCACAAACTTTCAGGCACCATATATAAAACCTCCCTTTTTTTAGTTTTTATTGAAAAAAATTATGCAGTGTAATGTTTCAGTGAACACTCAGAAATTAAAGCGTTGAAAAAATAACAGTGCTGAGGTAGTGATGGCTCAATCTGTGAGGTTCTGGGTTTGCAGTTCAGGTCTGGGGTTCAAGCCCCAGAACCACCAAACTGCCAAATGGCATAAACTCACTCACCCTCTCATTTGCCAAACCCCTCAATCCTAATAGGGTCACAGGGCGGCTAGAGCCTATCCCAGCGACGCTGGGCAAAGGAGGGCTACACCCTGAACAGCCAGACCATCACAGGGCAACACACACATAACTATTCATACTCACTCACTGTCATACCCTTGGACAATTTGGAACAGCCAACTAACCTATTGTTTATGTCTTTGGATTGGGAGAGGAAACTGGAAGAAAGCCACGCAAGCATGCGGAGAACATACAAAGTACAAACACAAATGCCCTTAATGAGCTTGACTCGAACGCAGGACCTTCTTGCAGTGAGGCAGGCATGCTAACCACTATGCCATCGTGCCAGTTGTGCCAAAGTTGCGAAACTGTTCTTATCACTCACTTATTTACCGGACCACTTCGTCTAATTAGGGTCGTGGGGAGCCTGAGGTCTGTTTCAGCCGACACTGGGCAACCATCACAGTGCCAACATACACACACAACCACTCACACCCACACCTAGGGGCAGTTTGGAGCAGTCAATTAGCCAGATGTGCATGAAAACCAGAATATCCAGAGAAAACCCACACAAGCACAGGGGGAACGTGCAAACCCCACACAGTGGAATTGTTCTGCTTAACACAATCTAAATTTTTGACTCCTTAAAGTATTTTCCTTTTGCAGATATTCCCGTGAAACCCACTCGTTGAATTCTTTCAACAATGTAAAACAAATGTTGTTCTTCACGTTTCTTGCAAACACTGTTGCAGAGGTTTCCACAATCTGTTATACTTGTTGGTTGCTTTAGCTTCACCATTTCACTTCCCAAACCCAAAAGTTTAAATCTGTAGACTGTGTTGGGGCTCCTAAGAGAGTTCTGACATTACCGTTCCTTTTCAGCTCGTGCACTCGACTTGAACTGCTTAAATTTCAGTGAAACTAAAAAAAAGGGGGGTGTTCTTAAACTAAACCCTTTGACTGGTAGTGTGAGTCAGTGTGGACTGTTAAGCCAACGTTAGTTCATTTTCCTTTAAATGTACAGGACCCCCTCCCTCTTCGTCTTCCCCTCTTTATGTGCATATTTACTTTATTAAAAGGAATGGGGTGGATAGATATCTGCTTGTATGGAGCACTTTGTATAATTAATTGAAAAAATTTACTCAATCACCCTGAAGCTTATCCTCAGTTTTTTTTTAAAACAAGTTTTTCATAGATTCATTGGCTTGTGGTACCTCATATACTGTGTAATAGGTATTATCATCCTATGTGACCTTAAATGTCTTTTAGGAGCATTTAAATACATCCCTATGGGTGTTATTTCAAATATTGATTGACAAGCACTGTTTTGACTTGGCATGCAGGCCAGGGCTTCGAGCCCGGAACACATTTCAGCACAAGGTTAATTTATTACGGTAGTGACACACAACACAGCTGACACTGACAGAACAAATGTTCTTCTGTCCAACTTAACCTACAACCTTTGTTTTGTTCATATATTCCTAGGTTTGCTGCATGTTTTGAAGATAACTGAGGGCTAAGAATGACTATATTAGTAACATATAATATTTCTCTGTTGTTCCCCAAATTCTTATTTAACATTGTTTAGTCTTGATTTGCACTTTTAATGTAAGTTTAACATTGCACAGATGGGGACAAAAGTCGAAGAGGGTGCAGCATTGAGTGAGAGACATCAAGACATCAACTTAAAATGAATAGTGTAGCCAAAGCTTTGCATTGAAAGCTGGAGCTTTATAACTCATAGCATCTCATTGTTGTATTGCATTGCTGTATCTCATGGTGTATGGGTCCTCCTTTGGGGTGAATAGGGTAGGATTGTAGATATGCCACCTTGACCTTGTTACAAGGTCATTTTTTTATATATTGGACATGTCAAATGGTCCTACTGGTGGGGACACCTGGAACCTTGTGGTATATTTTTGGTTTTGCCTTTACTTTTATTTTATTATATGATATTTTGAGTTAAAATGTGAAATGGAAAAGGGGTATGTTTATTAGTTTCAGGCAGAATTTAATTTAGTGACACTCACTGGGTCTAAAGTGCATAATTGTGTTGGTATATTCTACATGGGAAATTAAGCAAAAGTGTACAGAAAAGAAATGGTTTATGGGGTGTTTTTACAAATTTTTAAAATCCCGACTGACTCAGATGAGCTTGAGCTCACATTCAAGCAACTTCCTTCTTTAACTTTCTTTTTGGTGCCTCTTTAACGGCCCTATGTGCCACGAAGCACAAGAAGGATAGGTAACAGGTAATGGGTGTCCCTTTATCTCTGTTCAACAATTTTAGTATATACCACTCGGACACAATCAAAAGCAAACTAAAATGAGATTTCTATAGTTAACATATCTGTATTTTTTTCATGACACTAAGGCAGGTCAGGTGAGCACTGTACTTTGAGCCAGCTAGCAGTTCTGTTGTAGCTAATGGCATCTGTTCTGGTCTGTTCAGGTTATTCAATTTAAAAATGAAAGTAATGGTGTCTTATACATTATATACCACAAGCAAACACAAGAAAAAAAATGTTATGGCTTATTTTTCCATTTTAAAGCATGAGATAATGATGGGGGTTGTAGAAAAATGTTTAAATTCCTCCTTAAACTACTTTTACTATGTAAAGCTGCTTTGTGACAATGTCAATTGTAAAAAGCGTTATACAAATAAAACTGAATTTAAAAAAATGACACCGCTTGCTTCAGATGACCATGACAAACTGTGACTGTCCATTTTGATTCAGGCATTATCCACTCAGAATAATCAAATCGCACCCTCCTGTATGTTCATTATGCCTTGTGTCAATGGAAAGATAAAGGAGAAGAGAGGGAATGTCTAATTTTGAATATAGGAAGCAGCACTGTCTTAGTCTCAGTGTGTATATTAGTACTTGAAAAGTGTGAGGAATAGATAGTGAGATCTAAAATTTATGGGTCCAATATTTCAAATTCAAATTCAAATTTTACAAATTATGCATAGTGCAATATGTAGTGAAATGCTTAGTACGACTGTCCAGAAATGTAAAGAATAAGCTATCAAAGTAACAAGAAGAAAAGAACAATAACTAAAGCTATTTTAAAGGTCATCTGATAAATGACAAATTTATAAATTGATTAAGAGATAAAGTAATTTAGTACCATCCAGTACTACCAAAATAAAGTCTTCACAGACTGGTGCAACCCAATGTTGGTTGATCCAATTATATGTTCGGTCCTGCACACTTTTGTATAGTATTTTTCACAGCATATGGCTTTGAATTATTGATGGAGATCACACTGCTGCAGGCTGAAATAATGAGCTGAAATAATGAGTATGTCTTCGGGATATGCAAATTTTGAATTACTGTATTTCTTATTTCAGTGCAGTAAAGGTGCACCATTAGTTACAGAAGTGAGATCTGCTGTGCACGGAACAGCTGTGCCATAATGAGTCATGTAGTCTATTTAGCTACCCATGATGGCACAGTTCAGTGAAATTAGCGGAGTGAAATGTAATAGTAAAAAAGTACGGGCAGCTTAATCCAAGTCTTAGAACACCACTTAAGGTACCCTTTAAATTTAATTTATGAACTGCATCGACAGACTTCCTTTGAATTTTACAGATTTCCTTGAAGGACATGCTTGAAAACTGTTGAAAATGCTTTGAAAACTTAAAAACTCTAAAGCCTTTTCGTCTCTCCTGTTTTTTGTTTCATGATTGGTTTGACTTAGACTTTCACTGCATGGTGCAACTCACACCTGCGTAAAGCTGGGACTCAGATTGATAACATAGAGGAGGATTTCCGTAATGGACTCAAGTTGATGCTTCTTCTGGAAGTCATCTCCGGTACTGTTTTCATTTTTTATACTTGTTTTAATGAGATTTGCAGGTGTGTTTAAAGAGTTATAATATTATTATTATTGTTATTGTTATTATTATTATTATTATTATTATTATTATTATTATTATTATTATTATTATTATTATTATTATTATTATTATTATTGCTGTTAATAAAAATAATAATAGTACTAATCAGTCAGTCAGTCAGTCATCAGTCAACTTCTTCCACTTAATCCGGGGTCGGGTCACAAGGGCAGCAGCCTAAGCAGTGAGGTCCAGACGTCCCTCTCCCCAGCCACTTCCTTCAGCTCTTCCACAGGGGACTCCAAGGCGTTCCCAGACCAGCCAAGTGACATAGTCTCTCCAATGTGTTCTGGGTCGAACTCGAGGTCTCTTCACGGGTGGACATGTCTGAAACACCACACCAGGGAGGCGTTCAGGAGGCATTCTAATCAGATGCCCAAGCCACCTCAACTGGCTCCTCTCAATGTGGAGGAGTAGCGGTTTTACTCCGAGCTCCTCCCAGATGATAGAACTTCTCACCCTATCTCTAAGGGAGAGCCCCTCCACCCTGTGAAGGAACCTCATTTCAGCTGCCTGTATCCGTGATCTTGCTCTTTCGGTCACTACCCAAAGCTCGTGACCATAGGTGTGGGTTGAAACATAGACCCACTGGTAAATTGAGAGCTTTGCCTTTTGGCTCAGCTCCCTCTTCACCATGACGGACCAGTACCAGCTCCACAGTACAGCATTCAGTCATTTTCTAAGGCACTTACTCCTAAATAGGGTCGTGGGGAGGCCGGTGCCCATAATAATAATAATAATAATAATAATAATAATAATAATAATAATAATAATAACAACAATAACAACTTTAGCAGCATAGCGGTGTAGTGATTAGCACTGTCGCCTCACAGCAAGAAAGCTACTGTGAATGAATTCGTTTTGCGAACGAATTGTAGAAAAGAATCGATTTATTTAAGTGAACGAGTTAAATCAATCAGTGGTTTTTTGTTTTGTTTGTTTGTGTGTTTGTTTTTGTGAATGAGTCAATACAGTCGAAAGAACCAAAAGAATCGAGTTAGTTGAAAGAATTGGACTCCCCATCATTAGTGTGATTGGTTATTTGTCTCTGTGTTTGCCCAAAGTCATCTAAGATTGTCTCCAGCTTCCCATGTGACCCTGACAGATAAGCAATACAGATAATAGATGGATGGATGGAAAACCTTCTGTTTATTTTAAATTAAAAATCAGACTTTTGGACCCTTCGGTATATACACCAGAGACCGTGTGATATGACAAAAAAATAAATCAATAAAATCAAATCTCATAATGCTTAAAGTTTAAACATTTTTAAAGAAAGTAATTTCAATCGTGTTATGATCCGGGTCCAGTGATTTCACCTTGAACTATAAAGTGCGCTGAATCATGCGGAGCTACAGAAAGTGATAATTGAACTCTACCTTTAAATAGAATCAGAAAGTCAGAAATTAACTGTCAAAGTTTCTGTACTTGTTTCTAGGCGAAAGGCTGCCTAAGCCAGACAGAGGAAAAATGAGATTTCACAAAATAGCCAATGTGAACAAAGCCCTGGAGTACATCACCAGTAAAGGGGTAAAGCTGGTGTCCATCGGAGCCGAAGGTAATAAACCAATATGCATGGATACATGATAAAGAAATTAATAATATGATATTAAAATATTGATTTATATATTATTTAATGGCTTGGTCCATAGCAACACTCTGTTATTCATAGCAACAATCTGTTATACAAAAATAACTGACCAAGAATCAGAAATGAATATTTAACAAATCCACATAATTAAAACTAATATTAACTGTTACATCAGATCTGTAATTGCTGTCACTTATTTTAATAGACAGACAGACTCATATTAGAATAAAATTTTATGTTTTTTCAGCTGCTGGCTTGAAATCAAATTTTATAATTATACATATCCATTAAAAACATGCCAGACTTTCAGTGGAATGACTGTAGTGTATCTAAAGACATTATATTATATAATAATATATATTAAGACAGATTATAATTATTAATATGATAGATAGTAAATACAAGGTAGCAAATAGTAATAAATACAATTAAAGAAAATAAATAAAGTAAAATGGGTAGTACATTAAGAGTGATGTGCTATTTTAAATGTTTGTAGAGATTGTTGATGGAAATGTGAAGATGACTCTGGGAATGATCTGGACCATAATCCTCCGCTTCGCCATTCAGGACATCACAGTGGAAGGTAAAAAAAAATAATAAATAAAAAAGCCCAAAGACAAACACATACCCCATTGGACAAAGAAAAAACAATAAAAGAAAATTCTTACCTCCTTGGAAATAATCATAAAAAAGAGACTCACATTAAAAATGTTGAGGGGTGGTATGGCGAGTTTGGCATGTGGAGTTTGCATGTTCTTCCTGTGCTTGCATGGGTTTTCTCCCACAATTCAAAGACTAAATCCTTAATTTAATCGTAGCTAATTTCCACCTGTCAAGTATTGCCTCCCTATCACACAACCACCACCATTCAGGGTGGGGTGTAAGCAAGCACGTACCCTCTCTGTGACATGTGATGCTGCCCCACACACACATTTTTTAAAGCTGCTGTACATGCATATTTAGGGGTAGTCTAACACACTTGAAGGGAAAGCATTAAGCTCACAGACACCCATGATTGGCTGGTGATTGATTGCTTTTGATTGACAAGGAGGTGTCATCCCTCCCTCCTGTGACAGTCAAATTATCCCCCCAGGAACACCCCTGACCGTGGATAGCTGCGTACATTAACCTGGATCAGAACTTGCGATTTTTCCTGCTCATTTGGTCATGTCCCTGTAATATAGAACATATCATAAGACAAGCACATGGGTAATTAAATCCATTACCTACATAGGGCATATTTATTACATTATCCATGCTTCATGGCAGTGGTACCTTGGACTCTGAGTGCTGCTCTTGTTAGTGATTTTTTTCTCTCTTAGAAACCTCAGCTAAAGAAGGCCTGTTGCTGTGGTGCCAGAGGAAGACGGCACCTTACAGAAACGTCAACATCCAAAACTTCCACTGCAAGTAAGAAATGATGTTATTTTGAACACATACATACACACACACAGTACTATTTCTAATTTATAAAGACATGGGCTGACAAAAACCCTACTGCTGCAATTTATTTACATAAATAAAAGGCATGTGATTTATTATATTTTTCTTTCCTGCTCTTTCCACCGCTGGTGTATTAAGCTGGAAGGATGGTCTGGCCTTCTGCGCTCTTATCCACAGACACAGACCTGACCTGATTGACTACTCCAAACTCAACAAGGTACGCTTGCTATTCTACCATATGATTTGATGATGGTGCCATATTTCTTTGGGTAAATGCAGGATGTGATTTCTTGTTCTGTCATTAGAAAGATGTAAATACATACCCATGCCCATTTTAATAACTTTTAAATTTGTGCAGATTTGTTCTATTAGAAGCAGAGTTTTTTTTTATTTATATTTAAATATCATCTACTGAATGTTTACTCCTGAGCAGAGCAATTAAAAATTATTTATTATTCATAATGAAACTGAAACCCAAAAAATTGAGGGAAAATACACCACCACTCAGAACATTGAAGAAAATAAAAAACACAATCTAACTCAGGAAGGCAGACAAACTTTTGTCGGGTGAAGCAACATAGAACATTAATGGGAACACGGAACATAAACCCATTAAACGGATAATTAATATAACAAAGCAGGTGATTGAAATGAATCCTGATATCAGAAAGTGAAAACAGAAACTTAGGGACCTTTCCTGCTTTCACTTCAACTGTAGTGGAAAATGCTGGGGAGTCTAATTTATTTGTTTTCTCTTAATGCATGCACAATCAGAAGCTGTTCAGTCGTTAAAGAAGTACACTACTCTTATAACCCTAGACTTGGACACCTATCAATAAAGATGCTATTTGGAGCTCCATTTTTAGGCAGTGCCTAAGTCTATACTAATTCATATGAATCTATAATTTATTAGCTGCAGTGTGTAAGTGTCATGAGGTTTGGAATGAACCCAATGAATTTATGTGAACAATCAAATTGTTTCATTTTACAGTAAGAGCGCACTAAAAAATATAATAATTTTGATAATGTTAAATTGACTTCTAATACAATAACAGAAACAACCCTACCTGTTTCACGTGTCTCCTGCAGGTCCTTGATCCCCACTTTGTGAACCACTGTTCTGTGAAATTATATATAATATTTAAAAATATATTTGAAAATTAAAAACTTCGCCTTTCATATGACTAGCAAGCTAAATAGTAGTTTAGGACTCATTCTCATTGTACTGCAAAAGTGTTAACTAAATGCTCCCTCTAACACAGTTAGTACTCCTTTAGTTTATTCTCTATTCATGTATGTACAGGATGATCATCTAGGGAACCTGAACCTGGCTCTGGAAATTGCAGAGAAACACCTTGATATCCCAAAAATGCTGGATCCAGAAGGTACAGGACACTGCACACAGTAAATATTCATAACAGCATTCATAGCAAGTAAAGTAATGAGCGAGGGTCAAAATCAGGACTCGATCGATGCAACTGTCGGTTGGGGTATTGTCGTTGGCTTGGCGGCCACGCGGGCCGGCATGACAATAACTTTTTCCCGGCCATTGCTCAGCTCATGCACAGGCCAGCTTTCTGAACTTTTGCATAGGTACTCCTGATGACCTAAACCTGTGCGTGGGGTAGCTAATTTGCATATGACCTTTGACCTTGGCACAGTGACCTTGAACATATAAAGTTTGTCCGGGCTATTGCTCAGCTCGAATGATAGCTTTCTGAAATTTTGCATAGGCACTCCCTATGACCTAATACTGTTTGTTAGTTAGCTAATTTGCATATGTGACCTGACCTTTGACCTTGGCACAGTGACCATGAACATATAAAGTTTGTCTGGGCCTTTGCTTATATGCATGATAGCTTTCTGAAATTTTGCATAGGCACTCCCTATGACCTAAACCTGTTGTGTTGGAATGATTGTCCGAAACTTTTCGTAAGAGGGATGTCCTTTTTCCCCTATGCACTTGAGGTGTCCTGGCTGAGGGGTTATGACGTTCTATAGAACGGCTATTTTTAACTATTTGCAGGTAGTCTGTGAATGTACTTTTGATTTTGTTTTTTATTAAAGATGATGAACAAAATTTCAGTGATTCACCCATAATAATAAAAGAGGCAGAGATTTTTTTTACTCAACAATTTTTTTCCATTTCCTTTCACCACCTTAGACATCATCAACAGCCCTAAGCCTGATGAAAGAGCCATTATGACCTATGTGTCCTGTTTCTACCATGCTTTTGCAGGAGCCGAGCAGGTACAGCTCTCTGGCCTAATATCGTACACACCTCACTAATTAAATGGAAATTAAACCCAAACCTAATAAAAGCATGCATGCATAATATGTCTGTTTCTATTAAATTACTTTCTTTCTTAACCCTTTTTATGTAGAGATTTAAAAAACAGTAATAACTCCAAACACAGGGAGGTGGCACTGTAATGCAAAAAGTAGCAAAAAGTCACATGATCATCTTGTGCTTCCGCTGGCAAAACAGAACTAATTCTAATTAGGGTGGTGCCTATCTCAGCTGACTCTGAGCAAAGCACAGCTCACCAGACCATTGCAGGGCCAACACACTTACAACCATTCACACTCACACCTAGGGGTGATTTGGAACAGACAGTTAGCCTACTGTGCATGTTTTTGAAGTGTGGGAGGAAACCCACACAAGCACGGGGAGAACATACAAACTTCACACAGAAACGTCTGAGCCCAGGAATCGAACCCATGCCTTCTTGCTGTGAGGCAGACATGCTAACCACCACGCCACCGTGCCAAATGAATTGTAGAAGTGAGTAGTTTTATTTTAAGTTCAGTAGTTTATATCTAATTTGTTAACTTAATTCAGTTCAGTTCAGTTTTATTTGTATAGCGCTTTTTACAATTGACATTGTCATAAAGCAGCTTTACATAGTAAAAGTAATTTAAGGTGGAATCTAAACATTTTTCTACAACCCCCTACACATCCCTAATGAGCAAGCCTGCACCGACAGTGGCAAGGAAAAACCCCCTCAGTTGACACGAGGAAGAAACCTCGAGAGGAACCAGGCTCAAAAGGGAAACCCATCCTCATTTGGGTAAAACCATAAAATACAAACCATATAAGAAAACTGCATTACAGTCCAACATGTAGTCTGGTTGTTTATACCACAACTGTAAGCAGCAAGAGAGTTTATATCACCAGCAGTGAAAAGTCATCTTCACAGTCGCTGAGTGCAGATCTAAGCCCATATGGATCTTCATCAGCAGGATTGAGGGGCTTCCTAGATGAGAACTCCAGCCAGCATCAGCACACCAGGACAGACCACAGGACTCACAGAAAAACTTCCTGTTTCCGGTGTTGTGGTATGGAAGTGTTTGTGACTCTGAAACTTTTTTAATACCAGAAAAAAATATCTATTTTTCTGCTTCGAAAACTGGATTGTCAGCTGCTTTAGTGCAGGTATGGGAAGGCTGTTTAGAAAGACAACAGGGAAAGTGCAGCAATTAAAGCACCATTATGTGAGAACTGATTTTGCTTAGTTTTTGCTCTTATGCTCTCTCAGCAATTGTGGAGTGTAATTCACTTTTACACCAATGTCATAAATACAAGTCACATTAGGAGCTACCCTTGTGGAAAACTGCAGACATGCATTTATTTACAGGCTAAAGGATACAGAACTGAAAATATTGACAATATTAGAACCCAGTGAACCAATTCAGCTGATGAACTTTCACTGAGTGTTCAGTTCAGCTAATGGAGTTATATTACAGGATTTACATGACTGCATAGTTTTATTTAACATCACTACTGAGTTGAACACAAACATATGTTGAAATAAACGCTTGCATTTTCAGGCCATGTACATTGTATGCTGAAGTGTTTGAATATGGAGTATGTGTTCAAGTGAGAGAAATAATGTTGGCAACATATAATAGGAACCTAGTACACATAATATACATTGTGCATGGGCAAAGAATTTTATTACAAGCTAGCTGAGAAGTTTGCAAAGTTACAAGTGTTCAAGGCTTATTTGGTGTGAGATTGATAAAGGCGGATTTAACATTTTGCCATCTGGAAAAATGATAGATGAGTGTGAGACAGGGATAGCACTGATGAAGCCGCACACAATGTCACAATCATTTCTAAATAACATTAACGGTAATGTACCCTCTGTTATTGGGCTGCTGTTTTCCCATTAGCCATGAGACCATTTACTACAATTAATATGAGGGAAATATTTCAGAACAGTATAAACTGTTAGCAATGAAGGGAGCCTATGTTTCAGTAAAATTAGTGTTTGGTGCTGGCAATAACTTCTCATCAAACATTCTGATTTACCATTCACATGTGGTATATGAACATATAATGCATTTATATAGATGTGGGGAAACACTGAACATGTTATAGGCATCATTTGATTGTGAAGGTTACTGTTCAAAAGAAATCTAATTTTCCAAGAGAAATTTAATTTATAAATAGGACACTTTAAGTTTTATGCAAGTGCTGAAGGAGAGCAGCAACCTGTCACTGCAGGCTAGCCAGAGAGAGATCACAGATTCAGTGGTTGTTCTTCAGTGTAGGTTTTACAAAAAGGAAATATCTGCCTGATTTCTTTACCCCTCATGTCACTTCCTTCACTGAAGGTGAACTAGAACTGCTTATACCGCAAGTGAATACAGCATGAGATGAGCTTTTCGTTTGCTTTAAATCTAACGTTAAAGAAATGAAGAAAATAAAATTGTTCAAGTTCATGAAGCTTTGTCATTTCTACCACATATAGCTGAGGTAGAACATAGTGAAATGAAACGTTTCTCCAGGACCGGGAGCTACGTAAACATACAACAAAAAGATCAACTTTGAAAAAAACAACACAGAGCTATGACCAAGGTTTTTGTCCTAGCCACATAACGTGCAAAGTGTGCAACTAGATGCAAACAGTGCAAAAACCGTACAAAAAGACCTGACAAGAATAAGACACTTAGCGCCGAAAGAAAGAAAAAGATGAGATGGAATAAAATAATGTAATGATGTACAGAGTAGCACCGGTTGAGGTAGTGCAAATAGAATATAGGCATAGATATAAATATAAATATAGCAGTGTAGTGAAATAATGACAGGGTTGAGGTATTGCAACAAATAGTCCACACAGGGAAAAGAGTGTGTGTGTGTGTGTGTGTGTGTGTGTGTGTGTGTGTGTGTGTGTGTGTGTGTGTGTGTGTGTGTGTG
>JAOUQZ010000051.1:5687702-5699412 GCA_028564935.1 Neosilurus hyrtlii | reverse complement strand
CTACCATTAAAAGTATGGAATGATCATGTCTTTATTAGTGGGCAAACCAACAAAATCCGCAAGGGATCAAATACTTTACTTTCACTGTATATATATATATATATATATATAAGTAAATGTTTGCAGGTATGTCTGCTTATGACATATGACATACATATATATTTAATTCACATAGATCCTGTTAATTCCCATGGGAATTCCCATTTCCAACTTCCAGAGTTCTGCACCTTAAGTTCTCTTGGAAGAGAAAGTTGAAATAGCATCAGAGATGAGGAGGGGGATGATGATGATGAAACCAATAAATAGAATGTTGTCAAACACTGTAGACAAACCATTAACGTTAAACTGTGCTTCAGCTCAACCCCAGTGTTCTGAACTGTTGCAGTGCATTGTGGTCTTTTCTGTATTGCTCAGTGCTTATGATGAGGTGATATTTTTCTCCTGTATAAGTGTTAACATCTCTAATCCACTCCCTCTCTGCAGTATTGGTCTGAACTGTGCTTTGGGAGCCACTGAAATGAGGCCATTTATTGAAGCAATTGGGAAGAGCACCGGGGCTTTTATCATATGTTACCCCAATGCAGGTAATACCCCTCTGCTGTGTAATTAATGGGAATGTAATGCATGCTTTTTTCCAATTGGTTAACATGTCATGTCATTTTCTAAACCGCTTATTCCTAATTAGGGTCGCGGGGAGGCTGGCGCCCATCTCAGCCGACTCTGGGCGAGGGCAGAGTACACCCTGGACAGCTCGCCAGGCCATCGCAGGGCCAATTGGTTAACATAGGGCTCAAAATTCAAAGCTTTCCTGCTTGGCCATCATTCATCTCTCCAGCCATCAGATTTGATATGATATATCAGGCTATGGAATTTATCACATGGGTGTCTCCATCATGAGCCAAACTTCTCATTTTCTTACCTGCCCCTCCCCCATAGATTTTTTTACACTATAGGAATCCATTCATTCCGGTCAAATATAAATACGTTGGATTTTAGACGCAGAGCAATCCCTGGACCTGTTTTCCTGTAACAGTGAATAAGGTGGTTATATGTCATCAGGCCAGCTCTTTTAACATGCATCTGAAACTGTTTTAACCTGCCTTTGTCTTGTCACACTTTTCACACATCCGTTCACACTGACTCACTAATTTATTCACTTAATTATGTTATGTAATGTGTTTATTCTTTCTGCTCAGCCACGTTATATCTGACAGCCACCAAATTTGGTATACATCATCCCTCATCACCAAACACATTAGGACCACTGTCTTGATCCCCCACCCCACATACACACTTTTCCATCCTTCCTTTCTCCTTATTTGCTTAAATCCCTAATCAGCATCTTATGGTTGCATCCCAAAATCCTTATTTGTTGCTTCCTCGCTCCTTAATCCTTGCTTGAACCGGAAGTCCTTATGATTTTCTCTTTGCCGGCAGTCACAATCTCCTTATTTGTGCAGCGATGAGCGAGGATACACGAGAGCAGCCTTCCCGGAAGAGCTGCACACCAGTGTATAAATAGTCCTCGCTTAAATGACATTGGCGGCTTTTAGCCAGGAGGTCCTGCTGTGCTGCTGCTTTCAGAAGCTGGTGTCACTCCGCATAACACTTCACAGGAACCTTGTCTGAGTTCTCTTGAAACACATTTCCTTGAATCCACACTTCTCACACCATTTTCTTGCGTCTCTCTCTCTATGAGACTAAGACGCAAGGATGAGATACAAGTCAGGGGAAAGAGGAAGCAATTTAAGGGTTTTGGAGTGCACCCAAGGGCTTCACCTGCACTCGTCTTGTTTTTGCACTGAAGAAATCACACTTGAGCTTTGATTCATGGTGTCTGCTTTTCTCCAGGTCTTCCCAACACTTTCGGGGGCTATGATGAAACCCCAGAGTGCACTGCTACACATTTAAAGGTGAGCTCCTAGACTTAAAAAACACCCTAATAATAGCCGTAATGCAAAATAAACCTTATAATAAAAACATTCAGTGAATTTAATGAGGATCTCCCTTACTTAAAAAAAAAAAAAAAAAAAAAAAAAAAGAAAGAAAAGTTTGCATAGTAAATATATTTACCAAATATTGTTGCATCACAAAATATTAGAACCCGTCAGGTATATTGTGCACAAATTCAAGAGTTTGTTAACAAATTTTATCACGTCTATTACATTAAATATAATGGGGAGGTGTATGCTGTTTGCACGATGTGGAAATACCGTCCAGAAGTTGGTCCTTCTCCAATCACAGCATGTCCTGAAATATTAGAAGCTAGTTTTATTAGTGCCTGTTACTTCTTACATCCTGACCAATCAGAATGCAGATATGAGAGATGCAGTACTAGTTTTTAACAGTCATACATCAGCCTGAGTGTGTGGAAGAGGGCAGGAATGTACCTCCTTTGGAATGACGAGCATCGGTTCAAACAGTACTTGGTTTGGGTTTTTGGATCACGGAGGAATGGGTTAGCTGTCACCTTCCATAAGCGGGAGCTTGACTTTTTTGGGTGACCAAACTAGGGAGAAGAAATTGTGTAAAAAGAAAAAGAAAGGGTGATTATCGACTTAATGTAAAATTTCCTGCTGCCTGCTGTGCATTTCTCCTCACACAGGAGTTTGCGTCGGATGGTTTGGTGAACATTGTTGGTGGGTGCTGTGGAACGACGCCAGACCACATACGGTGATGAAAAAAATGTGATCTGTTACTACAAACTGAGTCATAATACATCAATCTGAGCTTTTTAAGTAAATTGGATTTCCTTAAAAAGTCTTTTAAATGAATTCTTTAAGCTTGAGATGCATTTTTGGCCCGTGCAGTTTTAAAGGATTTGGGGTCATTTTAAAGCTGAGAATGTCCTCTATTTATTTATGCATCATTCAGAAAGGGCCATTCAGGCTCATTTTGTGGTGACAAAATAGTCACAAATCTTTAAACAGTATGAGTTTGGATTGCATGTGTATTAGATAATATTGTTTTTGTTGTTGTTCTGCCCGATGCATATAAATTAAAATGAATGTATTAATTTTTATTATTCAAAAAACAATCCACTGACAGTCATCTGCACCTTTTCTTGTGATTGTGATTGCACAAAAACGGCTAAGCGGATTTCGTTTTGATTTTGCTTGTAAGTAGCCTGCGCCATGGAGATATGCAGAAAACATTTGGCGGCATTCAGTAAATTTGTTTAAATAAAAAAAACCGACTGGTGGAGCGAGCACACACGTTCACTGACCTTTCGCCTGGTACCAACTGACATATATAATGTCCCATGTGAGTCTCAAATTTTACTTTTGGTGGGAAAACTATGTAAGATTGGAAATTGCACAACAACAAATTTGGACTAATTTGTCAAAGCTCAAATTTTGGGTTGCTAATGTAGGCCGGAGCGTAACGCTGTAGATTTGTGTACCCACCCTTCACCAGTTGGGACCTTCCCAGGGGGACTTCACTGATGTGATGGTAGCCAGTGCACACCGCCAGAAGCATCTTTTTGGGATTCTGCAGATACAGAGTTGAACATGTCTAATCATGAATAAATATAATGAGGTCCTTGTTATTGTATAATAGGGGCTAACATCAGGTCACGTTGTTTACGCTAATACTTCTAATAACATTACTACTGTCATGATATTAGAGTCTTCAGACACAGGCATGCTCTGTCTAACTTGAAGACGAAGTGAAACTAGATAAGATATGATTTAGCTAATCAGCGGCTTGCTCAACTGAGTAACTTACTAGGACTCTGAACTAGGATTGTGCACTCGTGGACTGAGGACAGAAAAACACACACAATTTTCTGTAGAACAAAAATCAGTCCGTCACAGTACCTTCTGCATAGCTCTTTAAAAAAAAAAAACATTTTAAAATCACTGGAATGATGATTCTGCAACAGCTACTGCTCAAAATTTGCACAAATTGATATGTTTTATTCTTTGGACAAATATATGTGCATGTGACCAGGATATATACACGTGAGAGCTACACCCGTCTCCGCTTACAGTCCAGACTCACTGGTTTCCTCGAATGATTATTATGTGCTTTAAATTGTTCTCCCCGTGATAATGGTGTGTGTATGATCTGTATTTCTGATGCAGGGCGATCAGTGAGAGAGTGAGACACTGCCATCCCAGAGTTCCTCCGACAGACGTGTTCAGCAATTACATGCTCCTCTCTGGTAAACATCTATGTGTTTATGATGGCTGTCAGTCATCCACAGTAGCACGCCAGCTTGCCTAAAAACATGCTATAAAGATCGTATGGTCAGTGTAGCGCAGGTTTTGAGAAAGTTGGGGACGGTTGGATATTAGTGCAGAGTGTGTTGATTACTGTTCAGTCCTGAGGTCATTGACAAACTGGTTTTTAGTGAAGCTCAGGGGCATCGCTGAGGCATGACAGGAGAAGGAGCTGAGGAGATCCTGGAACATAAAGTAAAAAATAAACTGTAAAATCAAATGAGCTTTTAAGAAGGTTAGAGAGTATTTTAGGAGGAAATACACCAGTTTAGCATAACCAGTCTTTTACTGGGCCTTCTAAATAATTCATTTTTATTCAGTGTACATTAAACATTAATCTAAACACAAAATCTAAACATTCAGTATTTTAATACAGTAGAATCTCGTTAATATTCTCTGTTTTTATGGGTTTCCATTAAATATGTTCCCACCCCTTGGACCCCAAATTTATAACATGGGGACGACCAAAAAGTTCCTTTTGTTTTTTTATAATTTTTCACTGAAATTGACCGCATGGCGGCGTTCTCTCCCGCACACATGCGCCTGCATATTAGCTCTAACACCCGTGTACACAGCGCCTCACACCTCCTTTGATATTAGCTATGTGTATTTTAATAAAGTCTGTCACTTATTTCCTGTTTTAAGCCTTTTTATTGACACATGAGTGTCTTCATACATTTTAGGGTCACGTGACCATATTTACGCTTTTGAGAATACGAATTTTCACATACAATGCTAAAATGTGGTCTCACTTAATATTCATTGAGGTGCATTTGACCCCGACATGCCCACATTAATGAGACTCTGCTGTATTTATATAAGTACTATAGATATATACGTTGCCCAGCCCAAAAAAGTCACACACACTAATATTTGTTGGACCGTCATTACCGCGTAATCACCATAGCATTGTTTTTGACAAACTTAAACGCCGTCACAGCATTTATTTCCATCCAGAGTTGGGTTCATTTTTCTACCGACATCCTCAGTTGATAACTGGAAAATCGAACCACTCCATAAAGTCTTCTCCAGCGCTTCCCAGAGACATTAAATAGGGTTAAGGTCAGGACTCTAGGGGTGCCAATTCACGTGTGAAATTTACCTTTGTACTATTTAAGCCCTGATAACCTGCTCATTCAGTACATTCCGGTCATCAGCTGACTTCATTTTATTGCCACATTAATGTTGCTGAGCCTCGACCGGACCAACTGGAGCAACAATGCCTCAGTGATTACACACTGTAATCAAGGCTAAAGGCGGCCCAACAAAATATTAGAGAGAGGAAGTTTTTCGGTTGGGCGGTGTATATTATAATATATTATTTATTTAAGACGTCATAAATAATTACTCTGAAGATATAATAAGTAAAAATTGTGATAAGGTAATGTACGTATCTAAGAAATATCTGAAAGCTTCCTGGTTAAATAGTGTAAGAGTGTGTGTAGATTTAATATCTGAATGAAGGGAAATGACTTAAGATAGCTTGTTGTATCGAAGATGATTTCTTCTTGATAAACTTGCTGTTCATAAATCGTTACTTGATGAATTTCTAGTGGTTCATTTGGACACGAACGAATGCCAGGCTTTCTCTTTTTGTACATTTAATCTACGTAATAAATGTTATCGTGCTAATATGTTAACACCACTATGTGTCGTCAGGTCTAGAGCCATTTCGGATCGGGCCGTATACCAACTTTGTCAACATTGGCGAGCGCTGCAACGTGGCCGGGTCACGCAAGTTCGCCAAACTCATCATGTCTGGGAATTATGAGGTAATGTTTATTGAATCCGGTGAAATGTCAAGACACATTTTATCCTAGGTGTCCCAGTGCATTACGGCGCCTGCTTACGTTTCAGGTACTGTGTAGACTAGTGTTGGCACGTTTGCCTCACAACAAGGAGGTCAGGGGCTCAGGTGTTACTGCTTGCATCGGTTTCTCCGGGTACTCCAGTTTTCTCCTACAGTCCAGAGACCGGCGCATTAGGTTAATTTGTTGCTTCAATTTCACCCTAGATTTGAGTGTGATGGTCTCGCAAGCTGTTCAGGGTGTACCCTACCTTCGCCCAATGTCGGCTGAGACAGGCTCCAGCCTCCCCGCAACTGTAACAGGATTAAGTGGTTTGGAAAACGAGGGAGTGACGGACTAGTTTATTATTTGGTCACAGTGGCTTGCAGCAAGTTCCGGAGTCAAGAACTATACAGTAAATCTCTAGACATACATTATTACCAAGTTGTCATTTTCAGCAAAAAATTCCAAGCATGCGGAAAACGTGAGATATGTGTGTGTTGTCAAAATGAACCAAATCTTGCTTATGGACATTAATCAGCTCCTCCTAATTCCTTATTAGACCAGGCCACACCCCTCCTTCTTACACAACATAACGTCTATCTTTTGCCATGCATATTATTGTCATATTGTTGTTTTCAGTAGAGTAATGCAATTGTGTGTGTGCGTTAATGGCAGGAAGCGTTGACTATAGCCAAAGCACAAGTGGAAATGGGTGCACAGGTGCTGGACATCAACATGGATGAGGGGATGCTGGATGGACCCGTTGCCATGGCGCGCTTTTGCAATCTCATCGCTTCCGAGCCCGACATCGCCAAAGTAATGCCTGCTCTTTAAAAAGTTTGTAGAAAGTCCTGGGGGGGAATCTTGGTGATGAATTATTAATTATAATTAAAATTAGTTTTAATTGAGCTTTAATCATAAGGATGATAAAAAAAATATATATATATATGTGTGTGTGTGTGTGTGTGTGTGTGTGTGTGTGGTAAATAATTAAAGGGAGAGAAGCATCACTAACATTAATATAAAAGAATGACAAATGTTTGTGTGATTTATTTATTTGTTTTTTATTTTTACATTTTAGTTACAGTTCAGAGGCAAAAATATTATCAAAACAATATTAAAATTTTAAGATTATGATCTTAGTGTGTTCAAATGGTAACTTTGTCCATTATTCCAAATCATCAAAAACACCCTATTTTTTTGTTGTTGTTGTTGTTGTTGTAAGACAATAAGAGTGTAATGGAATTCCCATTTTAACCACGTCCCCCTTTGTGCTGGTGTGTAGGTGCCGCTGTGTATCGACTCGTCTAATTTTGCGGTGATTGAGGCGGGTCTGAAGTGCTGCCAGGGCAAGTGCATCGTCAACAGTATCAGCCTGAAGGAGGGCGAAGAGGCCTTTCTCAAACACGCCAAGCGAGTGCATCGCTATGGTGCCGCCGTCGTCGTTATGGCCTTCGATGAGGAGGGGCAGGTCAGTTTATTTCATCTCACTCTGTGTGTGTGTGAAAGAGAGAGAGAGAGAGGGAGAAAGAGAGACTGATATTTTTCACAATGAGTTTTGGGTGGCATGGCGGTGTAGTGGTTAATACTTCTGCCGAACAGCAGGTCCTGAGTTAGAGTCCCAGGCTTGGCGCAGGTGTTTTTGTGTGCAAGTTGCATGTTTTCCCCGTGCTTCCATGGGTCTGGTCTGGTCAAGGTCTGGTGAGCTGTTCAGGGTGTACCCCGCCTTTGCCCAAAGTCCACAAGAATGGGCTCCAGCCTCCATGAGAGCCCTAATAAAGGTTAAAGTGGTTCAAAAAATAACAAGACGAGGAGTTTTATCTAGAGAAATGTCTCCATCTGTCCGTAACATGATTATTACCCTTATTATTATTTAAACTCTGTCATTTGCAGCGTGATCTTTCCTCATATCTGTTGTGAACGCTTTGCAGAAGGACAGTGAGACTAATGCACATATGTGCTTAACGTTAACAGTGTGTGCTTGGGTGCAGGCATATAGGAGAGAGAGAGTGTTTGCCTTACCAGCTCACTTCCACACACCCCACCCAAAAAAAAAAAATTAAAAAGCGGAATTGTTATATTTAAAAAAGAGCTTTCTTGGTGGTTGTTTTAAAGCATGTTATTTATTTTTGTTGTTATTTATTTATTTGTTTGTTTGTTTTAGGCTACTGAAGTTGATCGTAAGGTCCAGATCTGCACAAGAGCCTATCACCTACTAATACATAAGGTGGGCTTTAACCCCAATGACATCATCTTTGACTCCAACATCCTGACCATCGGCACTGGGATGGAGGAGCACAACATGTACGCTATCAACTTCATCAAAGCCACACGGATTATAAAGGTAGAACAATGGGAGGTGGGGGGTGGGGGGTTAGGTTTCTTTCTGTTATAAATATTTGTCCTTCATATAAGATATTCATCCTCTCTCTCCCTCTCTCTCTCTCTCCCTCTCTCTTTGTAGGCAACATTGCCTGGAGCTCGGGTCAGTGGTGGTCTGTCGAACTTGTCCTTCTCTTTTCGAGGCATGGAAGCCATCAGGGAGGCCATGCACGGAGTATTCCTCTACCACGCTATAAAGGTGCCACTCCTCTTCTCATAAACCATGTGATCTCACCAGCGACTGTTTTTTTTTCCCTTTTTTACGGGTAAAGAAAGTGGCAGTTCCAGTGATCAGCACTATATTGTATATTTCATACAACATTTTGTTTTCAATAAAATGTAATGTAAATATATGGCCTGGGCTGGTGGATAGGCCACGCCCACAGCATGCTGTCTATTCGTTTTTAGGAAGTCTGCCCCTAGCTGAACAATCACGCAATGGCTCTTAATTAGAGTAGCATGTATTAGCATATAGAGTAGCATGTATTAGTATATACTTCACGAGAAAGACCTGATCTGATTGGGCTTCTGGCAGAAGATTTTAAAAAATATTGTTCCGAGTGGATTATGCTTGAATCAAAATGATGGACGTTAACGGTTGCTTGTCTTCTTGTTTTAGTTAGTTTTTTCTTGTGTTTTAGTGTAGTGTATGCTAGAACTTTGAATAAGTGCAGTTTACTTGCATTTCCATGTAGAATATAATAAAACTCGGGTTAGACATTATTAGCTCTGTTTTATAGGGTTTTTTGTATATATAGGGGTTTAGTGTATGTACCAAAACTCTTATGGTATAGAGCTCTAGTACCTGTTCACGTGTGTCCCTCTGTTGGCTGTAAGTGCTTAGTGCAGAAAGTGACCAATAGTCACTTTTACGTTTTAATTAAATATGCACAGTTCCACTTTTCCCCCTCAGTACTAATGACAGTAGTATCATACTGTAATATCGGCTAATAGTATCAGCTGATAATCTTCCTATCATTCCCGTAATGTTTCATTAATTTGATATCCATGATTTTTGGGTATTGGCACGACGCAGATACTGGGTGATATTTTAATTTTTTTTTATCACCTGGGACTGTATGCTAAATACACCATTTGAAGCACATCATCTTCTCACACAGGCCATGTGGTATGCAGGCTTTTTAGGGCTTTAATGGTAAACCAGTGGATTTGTTTTAAGCAAAAATTTGTTTGCTAATATGTTGCGCCCCCTGCAGGACGGAATGGACATGGGGATTGTGAACGCAGGTTCTCTGCCTGTGTATGACGACATTGATAAAGAGCTGCTCATGCTGTGTGAGAATATCATCTGGAATCGAGACCCAGAGGCCACAGAAAAGCTCCTTCTGTACGCTCAGGTAGTCCGGCGCCAGGAAAACACACGTGCCTGCACCTCACCGTTTTATATACACATTACCAGATAGCATGACATAACAGTCGTATCACTACTCTTTCACCAGCCACACAGGTTTTTGGATGTCCTTGGTTTTCTGTGCTAACATTACAGTGTTTTAAAAGACGACCCTTTTCCTTTTGTGTTTAGAACAATGCTAAAGGAGGGAAGAAGGTGATTCAGACGGATGAATGGAGAAGTGGAAGTGTGGAGGAGAGATTGGAGTATGCACTTGTTAAGGTAATATTGTGCATTTTTATTATTCTACATCAATTCTTAAGAGCGTTGTGTATGTCTGTGTGTACATGTGATCCAAATCTGAACACACACTGCAATATATATATATATATATATATATATAGTGATAAACAGACAGATGCCTGAAAAGGCATTTTTTTCACCGTTGCAATTAACAATAGGGAATTGAGTCCTGTTTTTTATTTAGTTTCTTTGCTACACTCCTCGTCCTGAAACTGAGGCAGCAAGAGCTTTGAAAAAAAATCGCTTTCGTTATTTTTGTTAGGTTTGCGAAATGTCGTAGGTGCGGAATTTACAACTGGAAGCACTTACTTGGATTTACTGCTGGACTTCCAAAGGAAAGAAAAGCATGATTTTTTTTATGTTCTTCGCTGTGCACATGTTTTTTTTTCCACTTTTATAAGCTTACATCAAACAGTTGATAAAGAAAGAAAGAAAAAACGCTTACTGCTTTTGTAACGAGATCAAAGCAATGTGACGCCATAAGCCTATTTTGTCGTCGAGATCAGACGACCGATTTCTGGAGTGAACTCCAGTACATGTCTCATCAAACCACAAGAAAAATCTCAAAAAAATGTTTTGTACGTTCCATTTAACTGTTTTAATGTAATTTATGGTCTTAGAACAATAAAAAGTGATAATCTTACTGGTAAAAAAGAATTAAGTCCCGAGCTCCACCTGTTGTGTTGGGGAGATTTCTTCTGCGCATGCGCACTATCACGGTTATTCCCGGATTAGGTTTTTGATTCTGGAAGTGGATGCTTAGGTTAAACAAAACTCACGAGTGTCTTTTAACATATTTTAAACTTGGTTTTCGACTAGATCTTCCGGTAAGGTCTCAGAAGGATAAAATTTCCTTCATGTCCCATTATCTTCACAATAACTTTTTCGTATCCTCCCTGTGGCACTCGTCTGCCGGGCCACAGGGAGGATACGAAAAAGTTAAGAAAAAGTGCGCGTCGGAACTTCAGCACCGTTTTCCACAGCATAGTCAAGTGAAGTGGTGTTGTACGCTTAGTTTTTATTCTTAGCGGTTTTCTCTTAACAAGTTAAGCCTAAGTACTAGAACTTACCCTGGATTAGATCTAGATTACCATCCTGCGTAATTTATGGTGCATTATTATTAGTGTCATGATTAGGAAGTGGGTTTCCCGAATTCCTGCCCTTTCCTTTCATTGTTTAATTGTTGTATTAAGATCTATTATTCTTTAGATCGACATACTCACTCTTGTCTACTTTCTTATTATTTATATATATTATATACAGGGCTTGATTTCCATCTCACTTTCGTTTTCAAAAGAAAAAAAAATCTGCATATTGCCTACACGCAACGTGTCTCCTGCCATCTCGCACACGTGTTATATTATAAAAATATATTTGTTCACTTGGTCATCCCGTGATTATTGCGATGTATTAGGATTTGACGCTAATTGTGATCGAACACAGAAAGGGCGGAAGAGCGCAGTACAGTTTAACAGACCTTATAGATCTTAACGTGCCATCGTAGGGGATCTTGGAAACAAGATTCCTTCAAGTTTCCTTCCTTGAATGAGAGCTGCCTCCTTTTTATACCCTAATCGTGCTCGATCTTTTTTTAATCGTGGTGATCACAGATATCGTGCCCCAGTGTAAACCCAGGGGAGAGAAAACAACGCGCAGAG
>JAOUQZ010000051.1:5669583-5687602 GCA_028564935.1 Neosilurus hyrtlii | reverse complement strand
AAAAAATTACTTTATTATTTTGGTGAAAATATCTTTCTGACAAGTTTATTGAGGTAAAACTATAGCCATATACCAATTTTTCAGAAAAATTAAAAGGTGTCAAAAAAATGTCTTTTTTGACGTTTGCACAGCATGACTGAACTTCAAACCAGGTGAAATGGTTTAGCGAGTGAAGTGCTACTAATATTGAACATTAAAGGGGCTCAATTCACTTACCAGGATTATCAATTAAACATGAAATACAGTATTATGTCATGAAAATAAGATGAAATCGACCACATATTGCTGAATCCATTTATTTACTCCTTTGTCCAAGTGTTCTATATTAGCACTATAGATTATAAGGGTTCAGATTATTTTTATGCATGTGATTCTTAATAAAACTTTGTATTTTGCTGTACTTTTGATCAAAGTTCTATGTATAGCAGTAAAACATTATTCCACGTTTTCTTGCTGCGGCCTCTTAGATAATTACATACTACAAATATCAAGGAAAATGTAAGACTTGTTTCTGTTATGTGTATCTGATAAAAATCTCAGCCAATATATCTAATATCTGATTTATAAATCCTCAAATATCAGTATCGGTCTTAGAAATCCTACACTGATCAGACTCAAGTAGATTTATCCTAACCTTCGGTAGTTATTAGACGTTTGGGAGCTTGTGTGTGACAGATCGTTTCTGCACTGCATTAGCTCGCTACGCTAATGATAGGAAATCATTTTATTGTGTGAATATAATCTGGCTGATCATCCTAACTGTGAGGTCATGTGGTCTAGTTGGCTCATGACTGATTCAGTGCACTTTGATTTGCTCTGTTATTAACCCTGTGTGTGTGTGTGTGTGTGTGTGTGTGTGTGTGTGTGTGTGTGTGTGTGTGTGTGTGTGTGTGTGTGTGTGTAGGGTATAGAAAAGTTTGTCGTAGAGGACACAGAGGAGGCTCGTACTCAGACAGATCGTTATTCCCGACCTCTCCACATCATCGAGGGGCCGCTCATGAATGGTATGAAGACGGTGGGAGATCTTTTTGGAGCTGGCAAGATGTTCCTGCCTCAGGTATCACACGCGGTTATCCAAACACCTCCACATGCATGCACACACTCGTGGTTTTTATTGTAACTCTCATGCTTCGTTAGTACACAGTAAAACGTTATACAGATTTATGATTGTGATTCAACAGGAAATCACTAAATGTCATTTTTACCCCACATCTGATAGTGTAGCTTTCAACAGGCTGCATGAATGTAATGAAGGTTTACTCATGGGATGCAACAGGTGACTCGTCATCCCGAAGGTTGTCATGATAGCATGTCAGAAATCAAGTTTGTGTTGTGTTTCACAATCTGAGTTTGAAAACCAACTCCCAGAGTCTCCGGATAACACCAGAGGCGTGTTCAAGCGGGACGTGCAACCCTACGTAAAAAAAAGCAATACAGTCAAGGTTGTGTGTTGAGTGTTGTGATAATATTCAATATGCCGCTGAGACCGTGTTCATTTCCCGTCCATTTCGGGGGCTTGGCAGCGGAAAATCTTCAGATCCGAGAACGACATGGGACAAACCGAGATCATGTCACCTAATGTGCTATGGCACCTGAAGGAGACTTGATTTACTCAGAGTGGTGCATGTTTGTATTCATCTAGAGAAGTTCCACTGATTAAATACCGTTTTCTCAATAGAAGTCCCTCTGGACAGCATAGAACACTGCAAAAAAGGTGAAGCAACAGAACAAGTCTGATGTTTCTATCACAAGTCTAATAATGAGGCCGAATCTTCTGAAATTGTAGAATTTACTATGATGTGACTGATATTATTGATAAGGTGGGTTGGAGCGGTGGCTGAGTGGTCTAGTGCTTGTGGTGATAAACATATCATTTAATTCATAGTCTGATTTATTCATTATTAGGAAGTAAAGTGCTGTTCTCACTGTCCTCTAACTTTTGAATGCACACTGTACACAGTGCCTGCGCTCCTGTGTGTTGCCTGGACAAGGTTCGCGACTATCAACCTGGAAATCGCAATTTAGAATCCAGCTCGATGCCGCAGCTATCCGCGCCCAGGAGTCCACGGGCGCTAATTAGCACAGGAGCGACGGATGGCATACACTCATCTCCATGTCACTTACAGCAATCACACGCCATTCATGTGTGTCTGTGAGCGCTCTTGTACAAGTGGGCGGATAGTGCTTTCCCTCCGAGTGTGTTAAGCACTCCTGTTGCCGTATCGTAAACGTGCAGGTGGCAGTCTTTTGTGTCAAGAAGGGGGCATGCGCATGCTTATGCCCGTCCCTGTTCGCTGGTGGTCAGATGTGATAGGAGGGCAATACGTGACGGGTGGGTATTGGATACGAATAAATTAAGGAGGAGAAAGAGGTTTACACAGCGTTTTTGAACTCACCTCAGGGCATCTCCGAGCTCTTAAGTCTTATTTAATAAGATCCCATTAGATACTGTAGAAATGTCAGAGCGTTTGTGCTCCCAGGTGGTGGTGTTAAGCGTTTTAATTTAGATTGATTAAAACCTGTAATTCCTTCCCTCGTGAGATTTCGGCTCATTATCTTTTAAGAGCTGGAGGGGGTTTAGTAGACACAATGGATTGCCCTTTGTTTATTTATTTATTTTCCTCCCTTATGATTCACAGCACTGTAAAAAAAAAAACACATGAGTAGGGCTGGGAATTACCAGGGACCGACCAATACGAGGTCACGATATCTAGGTGTGATTTGTGTTGCGGTTCTTCAGCTGTCGTGATTCTATAAATATCCTGATACGTTATTATAAATGTGCATCCTTGAACCACGTCGGAGAAAACTGAGAATAGACTCTGAAGCTATATTTAAGAGCTGCTCATCTACATCCCTCATGAGTCATTAAGTGTAAGCTTCTCTTTACACCAAGAGCGGCATTTAAACAGTACAGAATATACTTTGTGTACAGTGAATAATAAATCGTCACTGCTGGGTTGTGATGCGTTTTCTAACCGCAGTGTATTTATATTCAGGTGATAAAGTCAGCCCGAGTGATGAAGAAAGCCGTGGCCCATCTGATTCCTTTTATGGAGAAAGAGAGGGAGGAGATGATGGCTGAATCTGGAGTGACGGATGACTTGGTGAGTCACTGTGGCTAGTTATTTATTTATTTATTTATTTATTATGTTCCGTAACTTATTTCCTTTCTTTCAGTCCGTGTTAATAGATAACCCAAAACATTTTTGGGAGATTTAACTGTGTGTGTTTTTCAGGATCCTTATCAGGGCACGATCGTTCTGGCCACGGTAAAGGGAGATGTCCATGACATCGGCAAGAACATTGTGGGTGTTGTGTTGGGATGCAACAACTTTCGGTACGTAGGTTCGCAAAACAGAAATGTGTTGATGCGCACAGTGAATGTACAGGGATGCATGCAGGGAGTTTTCTCACCCGTGAGTTAGTTCTCTTGTAAGCGTTCTCAGAGGATGGAGGGATGGATGGATGGATAGCTATATGAATTAATGTATATCAGATAGATGGATGGATATCTAGGTGCTAGAGGGATGAGTAGATTAATGGATAGGTGGGTAGAAAAATAAACAGAGATGGATGCATAGATACTGGATTGATAGAGACTTCATAGATGGATGGGTAGGAAGAGTGATAATTAGATACTGGATGGATGGATGGATGGATGAATGCATTGGTGGTTGGATATTGGATGGAAAGATGGATAATTGATGAACACTGCAAAGAAGGGTTGGGGGATATTGGTGTAGATGGATGGATGTTGGATGGATTCATGGATATGGGAATAGACCAGCATGGTTAAATGAATAGATAGATACTTGGTAAATGGTGGATGGATGTAAAGGTGATGAATGGAAAAATATAGATAGATAAGCAGATACTAGGTATATGGATGGATGGATGGATGGATGGATAGATAAATTGATACTAGAAAGATGTATAAATAAATATAAGGATAATTGGATACTTGGTAGATGAATGGATAAATAGACATTCGATGGATGGATGGATAGATAGAGAGATGGCCACTTCACACATCCAGAAGGAGGTTTAAGCATCCAATAGCTTGGTGTGACACAAAGATAATAGCAATGCATGCAATATATACAATAATATTAAAGCTGAGGTTAGTAACTTTTTAGCTCCGCAGACAAATGAAATGTTCTTTACACCCTGACGGCGAATCAGTAACTTCTGAGATCTGAAAAAGGTCCAAAAAGAAATCTGTCGTTTGTGGTCACTGTACTGTAAAAACGCCAGCTTGCGGTCTGCTGGGGAATATCCAATCAAATGCTTGTGTCTCCCTTCTTCGTATATGACTCTTCCATGCACCAACCAGCAGTCAGAGGGGAGCCTGTGTGTACGGAGGGAGGGTGTGGCTGGTTTAGCCTGAGCCCTGAAGACATGCTCCTTGCTTTCCATATTACCAACCCCAGCTTTAACCTGTACTTAAACAAAGGTCCTAGGATAGTAAGTGTGTGTGTCCTCTCCCTGTAGGGTGATTGATTTGGGAGTGATGACTCCATGTGATCAGATCCTGAAGACAGCCATTGACAAGAAAGCAGGTAGATATATTTTAGTTTTAATTAACTAGAGCAGTTTTCCTTCCTGTTAGAATGTTCCAGAACAAATCGGTGCGCCTCTGTGTGTGTAGATATCATAGGTTTGTCGGGCCTCATCACACCGTCTCTTGACGAGATGATTTACGTAGCGAAGGAGATGGAACGTCTGGGCATGAAAACCCCTCTGTTGATCGGAGGAGCCACAACTTCAAAGTCAGTCTTGATCGTCAGTCATAAATCAGCATTTAAATCGTCCGTGACAGGATCTAATGGGGTGTGTGTGTGTGTGTGTGTGTGTGTGTGTGTGTGTGTGTGTGTGTGTGTGTGTGTGTGTGTGAGAACAGGACTCACACAGCAGTGAAGATTGCCCCTCGATACACCGCTCCTGTAGTTCACGTTCTTGATGCGTCTCGTAGCGTTGTCGTGGTAAGCTTTTCTTTCCTTTACTTATTAAATGTAAAAATTGTGCCGTGTTCTTTGTTTCAAATGAGTACAGGTGTGTAGAGCACATTTACAATTCAAATAGGACAAAGTTATTAGATAAAACTGTATTATATTCCTGCATTTGATTTTTAGTTCCCCAGTCATCATTTATTGAGTTTGTATCTGTTGTTATTGGAAAATCCAATATTTTTTAAATCCAAAAAAAATTTCCATGCACCGTTTTCATTGTAATGAAGTACATTTTTTAATTAATTTATTTTATTTATTTTAGCAAAGAAAATCATTTTTATTAAATGGCCAGGTGGGGATGCTAAAATATTCTGATTGGAATTGCAATCTGAACATGAGTGGGTGTGCAACTCCCCGAAACAAGTTAGTTCCAGTAAAATAAGTAAATTGTCATGAGGTGCTGTGCAACAGGTTACTTTAAAGATGTGCAAAATTAGAATAGTTCTCTTAAACCCTTGTTCTAACTGTCACATGGCCTGTGAATACGGCTGGACATCAGCAACATTATATCTCAATATATTTTAGCTAAACAGCAATATGTGACATCTAATTGTTTTTACATGCACAGAAAATTGAAATAATTAAAAATCTCCTTTAATAAAATTAAATAATGTGGGCTTTTTTTTTAAATACTCAGAAAAGTTACAGAGGAAAAATAACAAAAGGCAGAGTCGCTCTTTAAAAAATGATTTTCCATTAAGGTAGATGGTTCTTTTTACCAAATAAGGAGTTTCCTCCTGTATGTAACCCTGGGTTTACACTGGGGCCACGATGTCTACGATCCCCATGATTAAAAAAGAGCGTAGAGATCCACGATTTATGACCATGATTTGAGCACGATTGGGGTATAAAAAGGAGGGCAGGCTGCATCCAAGAGAAGAAACGTGAAGATATCTTGCTTCCAAGTTCATCAAGATCCCCTAAGGAGGCGTATCGTGGTCTGTTATACTTTGTGAAGCTCTACTGCACTCTACTATGATTCCCACATTCTATCAGGATTGGTGTCAAATCGTAATATATCGTAATGATCATGGTAACATTTTTGACAGTCAAAACTTTTCACGATCATCACGATTCCTCCAAGTTCCCTTAAGATCATCACGGTTCCACCAAGTTCCCTCAAGATCATCACGATTCCGCCAAGTTCCCTCAAAATCATCACGATTCCTCCAAGTTCCCTCGAGATCATCACGGCTCCACCACGTCCCCTCAGGATCATCACGGCTCCACCAAGTCCCCTCAGGATCATCACGGTTCCACCAAGTCTCCTCGAGATCATCACGATTCCACCAAGTCCCCTCGAGATCATCACCATTGTTGAATTTGTGATATGCTCCATATATCGCCCAGCCCTAACAGTAAACATCTTTTTTTTTTCTAAGCTAGCGTGTCTTGTTTGGCACATAGATTTGAAAAGGATGTACTTTTTAAAAATGTGTTTTTTTTTTTTTTAATTCATTCTCTCTATTACTGTTTTCATTGTTTTGTCTTAAAATATAGGCTTGAGAGTTTCCATCGTAATCAGTATTGTTTGACTTTTATCTTATACGTACAGAACATAAATTTATTTATTACTTTTATAAAGACGTTTTAAAACTACTACTCCAGTCCTTTATAACTCGTAACAGATTCCACTGAATAAGAACCCACCACAATCCCCTGGCAGAGTTCCAAGGCTGTGATTGGTTTCTATATTAATAGCAGGGGCTCACTGGCCAAAGTAGGAAGTGCAAATTAAACTTGGCTGTTTCTGCTCATTAAAGTGTTTCATTTCCTGATGAGTCATTAACGATAAAAATAGCTGACTCTTTCACAGTTTTCTCAATGGCATTTTCCCTTAAAATCAGAACTGGAACAGAGCAGACGAACAGTACCAGAACGTCTCTTTGATGTAAACGTGCTCCAGACAGAACTGAATGAGAATTGAATCAGAATTTCAAAGGGACGATCCAAAAATGTCCATCAAGAATTTAAGAGAAGCTACTGAAACTTGAGTGCAGAACAAAAAAATTAACACATAAGAAATGCTATTAAAACAGGATTTTTATGGTCTGTTTATTAGCCGTATCCAATTCCCACCCATCAAGTATTGCCTTCTCTATCACACAACCCCCACCAACCAGGGAGTGGAGTAAACATGCACACGCCCCCTCCGTGACATGCTATGCTGCCACCTGCCTTTTTTTTTAACTGCTGCACATGTGTATTTGGGGGCGGCCTAACACACTCGGAGGGAAAGCGCTATCCGTCTCCTAGTACGAATGAGCACAGAGACGCCCGTGATTGGCTGGTGATCGCTGTGAGTGACAGGGAAGTGAGATTGCTCCCATGGACTCCCGGTCACAGATGGCTGTGGCTTCAATTCGGATTTGAACTTGCGATCTACTGGTTGATAGTCGTGCACCTTGTCGATGTGCCACTCCAGTATGGCGTCTTTTAGAAGTTATATATTTATTTAGTGTATACTACATGAAAACATATGAAAAGTACACTAAAACAGGATTTTTTTATAGTTTATTCCTGCCAGTTTGAAAAAAAAGGGACCTTTTTTTTAACCTTCAATATTGCATAGCTTTCTTTGTAATTTTTTGGGACATTTTGTTGAATTTCTTTGATTTGAGAATCAGTGATCGTGGCAAGATGAGTTTTTGTCTGCCATTTGGATTCAAGCATTATCCCAAGATTGTAAGCTGGATGATAATAAAGCAATTGTTGGATGAGGTGAAAGCTGCTTTTTGTAATTGTTTTATTAATTCAAAATATTTTCGGAGTAGACAGTTGCGTCGCATGTGCCAGTTGTGCAAGAATCACTTGTGAAACAGATAACTGCATCAGCCTTTGTTATTGTGTTTACCTTCAGTTTAATTAGCTTTTAGATAATGAATTTTCTCTCTCTCTCTCTCTCTCTCTCTCTCTCTCTCTCTCTCTCTCTCTCTCTCTCTGTGTACGTCTGTGTGTCAGTGTTCTCAGCTGCTGGATGAAGTGGCGAGTGAGGAATTTTTCGAGGAGGTAACGGAGGAGTATGAAGAGATCAGGCAGGATCACTACGACTCTCTTAAGGTTTGGTTGCTGAGTTCATGGAAATAGTAGCACCAGTGTATGATTTATTTTCATATAAACAGACTAATAATATAGGGATACATAAAGGAATCAGCAAAGCTTGAAGTGAGTGACTAGCTGTGAAGTTTATACACATCATGAGGGTATCATTGCTTAAGTTGTCTTTTGAACCAAAGGCAGGTAGGAAGTCGTATTGAGAATAAAAACCTGCACCATAGGGTTGGTCGAATGAATTCGCTGGAGTGACTTTCAGATTAGACCTGTAATGTCTGTGCACTCTGGAGCTGTGTTGGTGACTCTTCCAGGCAGTGATACAATTCCAGGGGTCCGGGATGATTGTGTTTTTTTTTCTCAGGATAGTGGTGTTTTCTCAGGTTAACAAGGGTTCTCCCATGCCGTTAATTTAGTTTGACTTCCTGTGATGACGAGTTATTAACAGCGGGGTATAAAGTTATTTCAGCCAGTGTCGGGTCTTGGTTAAAGAGAAATGTGAGGCGGAGAACTATGCACCAGCTCCTCTGATATGATTATGCCTATTTTTATAATCTACACCGTTTTGTTATCTCTAGGTCTCATATTAACTGTGTCATTATCATGGGAAAACAAAGTTTTGTTATCTTGAGAAAATGATCCCTTAATCATGAGAAAACAACCTTTGATATCCTGAGAAAAGGACATAAATAACTCAAGCTCACGGGTAAACAAATTAAAATAACTCGTTTTCTTGAAAACAACCTTTGCTTGGGGGAAATGAATGCACATCCAGCTTAGGACTTTTGTTGATGACATTTCAGACATGGATTTAAAAACGCAAAATTTAATAAAGCAAAGTTAACGCTCAGATTGTTTCATTTTTTATGTTGCTCTCTGGGTATTACGCGTGATGTTCTTCTAGAACAGGGATCTCAAACTCAGTTTACCTGGGGGCCGCTGGAGGCCGAGTCTGGGTGAGGCTGGGTCACATCAGGTTTTCTGAAGTGTTGTGAACGCAGCGCACTGGGCCCAATGTCTGCGTATGTCCAGTAGAAACGAGGCAGCCAGCCAGGCACGGAAGAAAACTCTCCATGACAACGCTGCTCTAACTTTCACTCATTGAGAAATGTTTCTCTGCTTGCATTAAACCTGGCCAATGTCCCGCCCCCGAGAGCCATATACCCCACTGTGATTGGTAGGTTCAGTCAGCTCTGCCCTCAACACTGTGAAGTGCCATACATATCAAACTCGCGGGCCGCACTAACATTAAACTTTCATATTAAAGCGGGGACCACAAACTATCGTCCTGCGGGCCGCAATTGGCCCACGGGCCGCGAGTTTGGGACCCCTGCTTTAGAACTTCTGGAGAAAAGCTCTCTTTATCTACTCATGTGTCAGTAAGAATCCAACAAGGTGATTGGCTCTTATTACATCCAGTCACCATTTACAGTGTTACATGTGTGCTGTTCGTATTTTAGGGACCCGACTGTCTCGAGTCGAGTGAATTTGAGTGTGTATGCTTCCTCCTTCCATTTATGGTCGTTCTGCTCTCTGTGCTCAATCTGCTCTGATTGGTTGCATGAAAGCCCCAGGCTCAGTACACTGGGAGGCAGATCAGGTTGGGCGGAGATACTGCTGTGCATGGGGGGTCAGTGCAGGAAGGCCAGTTAATCAGACGGCCCAGCAAAAAGAACCCACCACAATCCCCTGGTGGAGTTCCAAGGCTGTAACTAGTTTCTTTATTAATAGCGACATGTTGGGTGGGGTTGACGTCTCTTACGGACACAGTGAAGCTTGCGTTCTAGTGACTTTGACGGTGAGAATGCTGCCAGAGATGAGCGTGACGGTAAATCTGGAATGGCTTATGCAGCCAGTGTTTTGCCAACTCGGCTTTCCTGTCATCAGTTGGTTTAGGATAAAAAAAAATAAAAATAAAAAGTTTTCTGCAATTTCTGCGCTTGTAGTTTGTGCAGTTCATCAGTGCAAGATAATGTTATGCTATACGGGTCAGTGACGTAGCCCAGCCAATTCAACGAGTTTGCGTCACTACCAGACTCAGACTTGAACAGCCAGTCAGAAAGGCGACATGTCTCTTGAGTGTGCCTAGAGTCATAACACTCGCACACACTTTAAAATCAGGCAGGTTCTGATGTTGGCGGAAGAAACCGCTGAAGTTATACGTGATCGTTTTAAGACGTTAGTATCACTCGTTCACCACAGGCACTCTTTAATAAAACCTCTGATTGACAGATTGTGAATGAACTTACTGTTGATACGTGCTATGTAGTGCATTAGAGTGTTGTATTTTTCTGTTCTTATAGGATAGACGATACCTGTCTCTCGCACAGTCACAGGAAAAAGGTCTGCACATTGACTGGCTCTCACAGCCTCCACCAGGTAACCATTAAATCTGTCCATTACAACAACAGGCCCAGAGTCGAGAAATCTTGTGGATTGTTTAGCTGTAAAATGGCGTACTATCTCAAAGCTCTCCATCCTGATATTTTGCGAACGTGCTCCCGGTCACAGGAAAAGATGAGAGAGTGATTGTTCCCTGTGCCCCTCTGTAGCTCAGCCGCAGTTCCTGGGTACCCGTGTGTTTGATGCATATGACCTGAGAAGGCTGGTGGACTTCATCGACTGGAAGCCCTTCTTTGACGTATGGCAGCTGAGGGGGAAATATCCCAACCGAGGGTACCCCAAAATCTTTAATGACAAAACTGTGGGTAAGTGTGGTGTGCTTTTTGAACAACAAAAAAAAGATTTTAGCTAGAGATATTTCCGTGCACGCTAGCTTTAATGCAAATACTTGTTAATGATGCTAGCTATTGTGTGGGTGTGTGTAGGAGAAGAGGCCCGGCGAGTGTTTGACGATGCTCAGAGACTTCTGAATAGGCTGATTGACAGTAAGGGTTTGCAAGCACGAGGCATCGTGGGATTCTGGCATGCTCAAAGCCATGGTGACGACATACTCGTTTATACTGATGATGTCACTCCAACTGCATCTAACTACACCGCTACCTTCTACGGACTTAGACAGCAGGCAGAAAAGGACTCCGCGAGTACGGAGCCGTACCTGTGTTTGGCGGATTTTGTTGCTCCGTTGCAAAGCCAAGTGCAGGACTACGTCGGGCTCTTTGCAGTCGCTGTGTTTGGCGCCAGTAAGCTCAGCCAGGATTTTGAGCGGCAAGGCGATGATTACAGCAGCATCATGGTCAAAGCTCTTGCTGACAGACTCGCCGAGGTAACATTTCTACAACATGCATCATCGTATTGATCCGAATTAACAGGCAAATGAACTCATCTGGGTTAGAGTGAAGAACCATAACTCCTCATGGCTCAGATCTGCACATTAGTTAAAAAAGTATCCTAATCCACCCCCTGAATCACCTATCCATCTTCACGTTTGTAATTATGTGTGAAAAGAGCACTGAGCCTTCACATCTATTATCACCTGACTTCAGGTGAGAGGCGGGGTTGCTCCCTGAACAGGCTGCCAGGCTGTTGTAGGGCAAACAACAATTCACACTCACATTCGCACCTACAGGCAATTTATTTGACCAAATGTGCATGTATGTCAACTGTGGGAGGAAACCAGCAAACCTGGAGAAAACCCACACAAGCACAGGGAGAGTTTGTACTAAATTTCTCACTCTTGACTGAGATTCCACGTTTCAGACTAATTTAACTAAAGCTTAACTAAAAACTTTTTAATTTTTTGAATTTTATTTTTTTTAAATTTTTTTTTTGGTAGGCGTTTGCTGAGGAGCTCCATGCTCGTGTCAGGAAGGAGTTCTGGGGTTATAGTGAGGAAAGTGATCTGCAAGCAAGTGACCTGCACAAGCTGCGTTACTCTGGCATTCGGCCAGCTCCAGGCTACCCCAGCCAGCCTGACCATACCGAGAAACGCACCATGTGGAAGCTCGCCCAGATTCAGGAGAAAACTGGTACGTCATCTGATACAGATGCACAGAGAAATAGTAATACTGATAGTAATAGTTGAAAGGTAGTGATAACATGGGATTGGAATGGCCCTTGGAATGATATTGATGAAGGTACATTTGTTGTCCAAGATAAAGTTGATTATATTTCAAGCTTTATTTCAAACCGGAGTTGATTGCTTGTGTTTTCTTGCTCTGGTTTAAGGTATTGGTCTAACTGAATCACTTGCCATGACTCCAGCTGCAGCTGTATCTGGTCTCTACTTCGCCAACCCCAAATCCACCTACTTTGCTGTGGGAAAGATCACCAAAGAGCAGGTACATTCTGGAATAAACCTAACCGCATAACCTGAAGTCAGGTTATGGACAGAGATATCGACCGAGATATAGACTGGAGGGCGATATATAGAGATAAATAGGGTTAGATAGATACTGGGGGCAGCCGTACCCTAATGGTTAGAGAATCGGCTTTGAGACCGAAAGGTTGCAGGTTTGATTCCAGAACCAACAGGAAAAATGGGTGGCGGTGGGGGGGAGCTGCACCTTCCCTTCCTTCACCTTCATGGCTGAAGTGCCCTTGAGCAAGGCACCAAACCCCCAACTGCTCTCCGGGTGCACCAATGTGTGGCAGCCCACTGCTCCGAGTGTGTGTGCTCACTGTTTACATATGTGTACTCACTTTGAGTGGGTTAAATGCAGAGGCAATAATTTCCTTTGCGGGATTAATACAGTATAGCAAATAAATAAATAAAAGTTTTGTCCTTTTGGCCAACATTCTCCTCTCCCACACTACCGTCAGAGAGTCCAGCTCCAACCCCACAATGTTACTGGCCTTGTGGATCAGTTTCTGCAACTCTCAGCCTGCTGCCCCAGCATGAAATAGCAAACAGAATAGCGCTGGTCACAACAGACTCATAAATCCTAGGCAGTTTTCAGCAGATGTTAAACAATCTTAGCTGCCTCAATAAATAGAGACGGCTCTGGTCCTTCTTGTGAAGTGCGGTAGTGTTCTTAACTCCATGGTATTTGTAATCCTCCACCATTTCCCCACTGACGCCCTGGATGGAAACGGGCCGCTGGTGTTTTGGATCTCCTAAAATCCACAATCAGTTCCTAGGTCTTGGTCACATTAAGCTGCAGATGATTCTGCTCACCCCATGTGACGAAGGAGTCCACAGCAGCCCGATATTCCGTCTCATCACCTCCACCGCTACATCCAACTACAGTAGAGTCAACAGAAAACTTCTGAAGGTGGCAGGTCTCTGTGCAGTAGCTGAAGTTAGTTGTGTAAAGGGTGAAGAGAAAAGGGGAGAGGACGGTCCCTTGTGGTGCTCCGGTGTTGCTGACCACCGTGTCTGACACGCAGTTCTGCAGGAGCACCACATACTGTGTTCTTCTGGTCAGGTAGTCCACAATCCAGGACACCAGAGAGGCATCCACCTGGATCGCTGTCAGCTTCTCACCCAGGAGGGTCGGACTGATGGTATTGAATGCACTGGAAAAGTAAAACCACATGACCCTCACAGTGCTCGCTGGCTGGTCTAGGCGGGTGTAGACACAGTTAAGCAGGTAGACGATGGCGTCCTCAATTCCGAGGTGAGGCTGGTAAGTGAACTGAAGGAGGTCCAGATGTGGTCTAACCGTGGGTCGGAGTCTCTCGAGGGTCTTCATGACATGTGAAGTTAATGCTACGGGTCTGTAATCCTGGGGGCCACTGGGATGTGGGGTCTTTGGTACAGGAACGAGGCATGACGTCTTCCACCGCACTGGGAACCTCTGTAGACTCAGGCTCATCGTGAAGATGTAATGTAAGACTCCATGGAGCTGGGGGGGCACAGGCTTTAAGGACACGGGGGCTCACCCTGTCCGGTCCTGCTGCCTTGCCTGAGTGGAGTCTTCTCAGCTGTTTCTTAACCTGATTATAGGTGAAGTTGACAGGCGGGGGAGGAGTGTCAGGTCCATCACAGGAGGCAGAGGTGCAGTAAGGAGAGGGAGGGAGAGAGGGTGGTGTGGCAGGGGGTTCCAGGCTTGCTCCTAATGAGTTAGAAAGGCAGGAGTGTCAAGTCTGAAACATATTCAGCTCACTGGCCCTGTCCTCACCGCCATCAGCTCCTCTGCTGTTGGATGGCCTGAAACCACTGATGGTCTTCATACCACTTCAAGCCTCTCTCATGTTGTTATGTTGGAGTTTCCACTCCAGCTTTCTCCTATAGTCGTCCTTAGCCTCTCTGATCTTGACTTTCATTAAAATTTGGATTATTCTCACATCCTCTCGGTTGCCAGTCCTGAATGCCCTCCTCTTGTCGTTAAGGAGTCTTTAGTCACATAGAAAATTTAATAATTTAATAATCTAATAAAATAGTATTTTTTAAACAGGGCAATTAATTTTCAACAAAGCATTTCTACACATCCTAGTTTAATTTCGTTCACTTACATTGTTTTATATTTCGCCCAAAGAAAAAAAATTCACAAAAGCCAAAAACTGCCGGGGTCAAAACGATAAGTTCCCCTCGATGTTAATAGTCCATTGTTTCCTTTTGCTGGATAGCAGCCTGCAGTGGCTTGTTTAGTTTTCATCATGTCTCATGAGGAATCCCAGCACATTTCTCTTTGGCAGATCGCTCAGACTGATTTGAAGATGTAAGGAATAGAGAGTACAGATATTTGTGTTAAAGTGCCGGGGATAAAATTAGATCTAAAAAAATAAATCAGATACAGATACCTGAAAACTTCACTTAAGTACAACTAAGCATGTACTGTATCTCCCGTGAAGTGCAGGGGATGCTACAGGCTGTCCGCTACCTATTTTTCATGGTCACAGAGGACAGTTCATTAAAAAGTCCCATTAACTCTCTAGAAAGTTTTTTTATTTATTTATTTATTTTGGTCAGATCAGTTTCCAATTCATGCCCATTATATTTAGTATCATGGTCTTCAAACTGTCATCTTGGCCTAGGTTTTAAGGTCATAGAGGTCAAAGTGGGTAAAAATTGACATGTACTCCAGCATGTCAGTCCGATTCCTCTGCTTGTATTTTATATCAGGCATTACCCAACAGCACGCCCTGTCAGCCTACTGAAACTGGGTCACCTTGACCTATTTCTCAAGGTAGCAGAGGTCAATTAATCAAAAGCGGCTATTGTTTTCTTAGAGTCAGTTTCAAATTCATATCAGTTATAGTAGTGTCAAGATCTTCAGACCTATTGAAACTGGGTCACCTTGACCTAACTTCAAGGTCACAGGGGCCACATGAAATATGCATGAGGTCATCTAAAAAGTCATAAATATTAAAATTAGCACCAGCTTTTTGTTGTTTATACCAGATATGCCTATAGACACTGTTACTCTTGTAAAAGCTCAGATCACCTTGACCTAGTTTTTAAGGTCAAAGAGGTCATAGTGAGTAAATTTACATGATACTACGTGTGCTGATGACCATGCAGGGGACACGCCTAGTGTTCTGCGACAAGAATGCATTTCTAGTTCATACTTTGCTTTCAACATCTGGAAATACGGTTGTGTATTTTTTGGGGGGTAAATTCTCTTTTTTTATGTGCAGGTGGAAGATTATGCCAGGAGGAAGGAGATTTCTGTTACTGAGGCAGAGCGATGGCTGGCACCCAACCTGGCCTACGATACTGACTAAACCAAAACCTGACCACAAAGTTAACATCTGACCAAAATGGTTTTAAACCTGTGCTTTTGATTGTGGATCCTGAGACTAGATAAACCAAATTGTTACAGTACTGGTAGATTTATCTTTATTTATTTTTAGCAGTGATGGTTCTCAGGGCAGTGTGGCAGTGGTAGCTTGGTGGTTAAGGCGATGGGTTACTGATCCAAAGGTCAGCGGTTCAAGCCCCACTATCACCACTGTTGGGCCCTTGAGCAAGGCCCTTAACCCTCAGTTGCTCAGCTGTATAAAAATGATAATTGTAAGTCGCTCTGGATAAGAGCGTCTGCCAGACGCTGTAAATGACACTGTCAGGGTACTATTTTTATTTTAAATGCCGTACATTTTATTTTAGGCATTTTAAATGCAAGCTCTGGTTAAAAATAAATAAATAAATGAAAATAAACAGCACCTTACATACGTATTAGTACGTATTTTTGAAAAAATTTAATTATAATAATTGAGCTTATTTTGAACGCAGAAGCGTTATATGATTTATTGTGGAAAAGGTTTTCCAAAATCGTCCTATTTAAAGGGATTTTCCCAAATTATTTTTCAAAACAATACAAATCACGCACTCAGTCTCCAGAGGTGCTTAAAGTGGTTGCTGTAGATTTTCACTGCTGTGGTTTAATGTTGTTAATGTTAATGTTGGTCATGACTTTTCAAAATAAGCACCTTAAAGAACCCTATCTTCATAGCAAAGCAAGCCGTACACGAGACTTTTCCTCTACTTTTAGGTTAAAGTCACACACAGTGAACTCATGGTTTCATGTCTCTTACTTTTCTTTTCGCACACGTTACAAGAGTTTGACGCGATAGCATGCGCCGTTCATTTATATTCACCAATCCAACACAGTTTAGCTTTAACACGTCTAACTCAACTTATTAGCAGTTAATTAGCTCCGGGAGCTCAGCTGGGCTTTCGCCAATTTAATTTCCAGATCCACTGCACCTCCCACCATCCTACACATGAATTGCAAACACATGGTAATAAATGTTTCCTTTACACTGCTAATGTGTCATGGTTTGGTTTTTTTTAATTTATATTTTATGAATAACTGTCCAGGTTTTAAATTGCCTGTTACTGTTTTTTTTTTTTAATTTAGATTTCAGGTGCGTGTATGAAGAGACCATGTGGAACGATGTTTGTTTTTAATGTAAATGACTTGATTAATTGCAAGGAAACAGGGCCCCAACAGTAAGCGCTGAAAACTGGAACACCGGAAGTGATTATAAGTCTCCATCAAGAAGGAAATCCAACAGAGCGTCGAAAATGATGTCATCGTTATCACTCAGCAGTAAAACTTGGTGCATGCATACACAAAATGAGGAGGTTATGAAACGATATCATCTGGGCAGACCAAAGAAGAGATCATATGTCAGGATATAAACTCTAAGCAGTTTGCCTTGAAAATTCTGCCAGTAATTTTGTTTAAGCTGAAGTAAATTGGCTGGATAAAATAGAGTTCAGAATTACTGTAGAAAACCCAAACAAGAACGTAGTGCCAACCGCTGAACAGATGAATGAATCTAGATGATGATGATTGGATGAAACATGAATCTGCACAGGCTATGAAGATGGTGCTGGAACCCTTTTCAAGTGCTGTTCTAATTAAACGTATAAAGAATACAAAAAAAAATTATGATATGGGGTTATATGGCAGGTTAGGGACTATGGGAGATGGCCATTGTTACTTCAACATTCAGCGAGAGGTGTACACAAATTTTAGACACTTTGCATTCCATTGATAGAAAATCAGTAATAAAGTCATGGGCGACATGGTGGCATAGTGGTTTCCACGTCTTCCTCAGAGCAAGAAGGTCCTGGCTTCAAGTCCCCAGCTACTCCGGGTCTCTTCCACAGTCCAAAGACATACAGTTTAGGCTAATCGGCTGCTCTAAATTCTCCCTTGTGAGTCGGGGTGTGAATGGTTGTGCGTTGGCCCCACGATGGTCTGGCAAACTGTTCAGGGTGTACAGGAATCTGGGATGGGCTCCAGCCTCAGTTTTTATATGGTGGCAAGATAGTGTAATTAGCACTTCCGCCGATTTCGAGTTTGCATGCTCGCTCAATGCTTGCGTGGGGTTCCTCTGGGTGCTATGGTTTCCTCCCACAGTCGAAAGACATGTACAAGAGGTTGGCTGTTCCAGATTGCCCCTAGGTGTGTATGAGTGTGAATGTTTGTGTGTGTTGGCCCTGCAATGGTCAAACGAGCTGTTCAAGTGGTGCCCTGACTTTGCTCACTGAGATAAGCTCCATTCTCCTTGTGACCTTAGTGGATATATGTGTGTGTGTGTGTGTGTGTGTGTGTGTGTGTGTGTGTGTGTGTGTGTGTATATATATATATATATATATA
>JAOUQZ010000051.1:5654679-5666276 GCA_028564935.1 Neosilurus hyrtlii | reverse complement strand
TCTCTCTCTCTCTCTCTCTGTGTGTGTGTTCACAAGCTTTCATTCTCGTCATCTCCATAGCACAGGCCAGCTGTAATTACAACACAGTTAATTTAACAGTATGCCAGTGAAAACCGCATTCTTTTTTATGTTCATTGTGGTTCCGCATGCTGATGTAATGAGCAGCACAAACACTTTGTATTAATCTGCAGCTACAGGCTGCACAAGATGGTTGACTATAACAGTGTAGAGAACACCTTTGGCTTTAAAGCTGTGCCATCCTCAAGGAAGGATGGATGGTTGTTGCGACTCGTGCCTCGCCACTCTGATGTTTAACGCTCGCTCTGATTTCAATGAAATCGACTGAACACTAACGCAGTCTGATTTTGTTAAGGGATTATATAAGAAGTGTGATAATCCGTTTAATGGTGGGACGCTAGGTTGAGCAGCAAAGCAGAAGATGAGTCCTAGTGTGTGTTTTAGGGTGTGCGTGCGTGCATCAGTTGATTTGTGTGCCATTTGTTATGCTACATAGTATTTCTGTACCTGTGCAGTAATGAAGCCCCTGGTCTTTTTATCCTGTGAGGTTGTGTGCTTTTGCAGGGATACAAGTCTTTGAGCGTAGGATTGAGATGATTGACATCGAATCACAGAATACTTACCCGGACGATCAAATGCCATGGATTTAGGAGCTTTAAACACATCTCCGTGTGCATGGTGTGTGCTAGTGATTTCCTGTTTAGCACAGCTTTTGATAATGCATATGAACCACGGCTTGAGTCTTTTTTTTTTGTGGTTACCATAGTAACAGCAACGCTACAGGTAGAGCATATCCAGTGAGGATTGTGCTGTTGGTTTTTTAAACCTACAGGCAGCGTGACAAGGCTCTACACTGTTTGAACATAAAACAGAAGAATGTTTTGTGTAATGCTCCCAGTGTTTGGGTGAATGTTGTTGTATTCTTTCTCACAGTGTGAAATGAGACATCATTTAGTGAGCGCTGCTCATTTCGAGAACATTTAGCCGCTTTTGGGGCGAGTGCATAGAGAATCTTCAGTAGGTTAGAACACGTGCCTGTTGAAGCTCTTGGATGTCTTTGTGTATATTTTCTTGTTTGCTCATTTATATCCGTTTCTCATATACGTATTGCTGCCAAATACAAACCTTTTGACTGCTTTATTGCATGTTTTGCACAAATCACTATCAGGGCTGGAGCCACGGTGGCGCAGTGGTTAGCACATCCATTTCGCAGCAAGAAAGTCCTGGGATCGAGTCCCGTCTTTGTGTGTTTCTGGGTGGAGGTTGCATGTTCTCCCTGTGCTTGCATGGGGTTCCTCCAGGTACTCCAGTTTCCTCCCACAGGCCAAAGAAATGCGAATTAGGTGTTCCATTTTGCCTCTTGGTTTGAGTGTGAGTGTGAATGCTTGTGTGTGTTTGTGTCTGTGATGGTCTGGCAAGCTGTCCAGGGTGTACCCCGCCCTTACCCAGTGTCGGATGGGCTCCAGCCTCTCTGCAATCCTAAAGGGATTAAGGAGTATCAGTACTGTAATACGTTTAAATGATACAGACACATAATTTTACATAAATTACCCTAAAAAGCACAAAAGCTCGGCAGTCATTTTTCCCCGGAAGTGACGCCAATGCGTTGGGCAGGATTGATGTCTCTTATGGAGACAGTGAAACATACTTTGAGGATGAGAACGCTGCCAGAGATGTGTGTGACGGTAAATCCAAAATGGCTTATGCAGCCAACACTTTGCCAACTCGGCTTTCCTGTCGTCAGTTGGTTTAGGAACAAAAAGAAATGCTTCCTGTGATTTCTGCCCTTGTTGTTTGTACAGCTCAGCACTGGATGATAATCCGTTGTGCTACACGGGTCAGTGAAGCAGCCGGCCAATCCAACGCGTCACTACCAGGCTGAAACAGCCAATCAGGGAGGCACCATGTCTCTGAGCGTGCCTTGTGTCATAGCACTTACACACACTTTAAATCCGGGAAAGGACTGATGTTGCCGGAAGGATCCGCTGATGTTATATGTGATCGTTTTTAAATAGCTAGTAACACTCATTCACCACAGGTGCCCTTTAAGCTGTTCAGCAAATGATTGAAGCTTTTAGAGCTGAGCTCAAGAGAGCAAATTTGGTTGTGCTCTCGGGTAGGGAGGTATGGCATGCAATCTCTCTTCTGTCACAAGTGACTTAAGCTTATCATAGGTGTTTATAAGCTAATGACTGGATGGATGGTGCTTTCCTTTCCTGATTAATGAGCAGTTTAAGAAAAGACTTGGGAGGAAGCACATGGCTTTCATAGCGGATGGTAGCTATCGTGCGTTAAACTGATTGGTCTGGTGGTTCTGAAAAATACAATATAATTTCTAAAATAAAAACTAAATAAAAGACATTTTAAATAGGGTAGACTAACAGGTAATGCCTACATAGAGCATTGCATGGCCAAGAGAATGATACCAGAGATTACACTATAGAAAAACTTGCCAGTTATCAGGAAAAGTATTCCTTTTAGGACACACTCTTTCTATATTTTGATCCATCCATTATCTAAAAGGGTCACAAGGGAAGCTGGAACCAGTCCCAGATGACTTTGGGCATGAGGCAGGGTACACCCTGACCTGTTCATTAGACTATTGCCTGGCTAACACAGAGATAAGGAACCATCACACTCACATTCACCCCATTGACAATTAAGAGTAACCAGTTGAACTAATGCACATGTCTTTGGACTGTGGAAGGAAACCAGAGTACCCCAACGGAGCCACATAGAAAGTTCCTTGGCCAAGATTTACACCTATTGCTTTCTCATGGTGAGGTGACGATGCTAACCACTGAGCCACTGTTCCCACCCTTTGTTTTTAAACTTAATAGTGAAATACAGGATGGAATGATGGCTTTTTATGGCACGTGCAACATTTCATTAATTTTTTTAAGGCACTTAATCCTATCTAAGGATTTAGGGGAGTCTTAGCCGCCTCTGGGCGAGGGCGGAGTACACCCTGGACAGCTCGCCGGGCCATCGCAGGGTGGCAAGTGCACCATTAGAGATGCAAACATGGATATTTTGTCCTTTGTGGGATAAATTCGTTGACGCTTAACACAGACCGATTGCCACAAGCCTGCTGCAAGCAAGCCTCAATTTTTATTATAATTTTTCCATCAGATCTCAGGTCTGTGCAGGCGTGTATCACATAGTATACATGTGGACAGTTCTATGTGCATGTCCATCATGGCCCAACCCCAGTCAGAAACAACGTTTTTGTTCTTTTGAAGTGAGGTAAGCTTTGAAGCTGACCTTTCAGTGCCGTCTGAAGAGACGTGTCCACTCCGACCCACACGCGTTGTGAACCGCACTAACCTATGCTGGGAGGAGGATGAAGATCAAGGTCAGCCAACCTCCAGTCCCAAACAAGACGTAACAGGAAGGCGACCCACCGTGAAGAGCATGGTGGGATGTGTTCGCCATGAAATCATGAACCAGGTGTGTGAACACTGATTCGATTCGCTGAACCAGTGACTTGGTGAATCAGCTCATTTGCTAATTAGTTTTCTTCTTGGTGGCAGCTGGGCGATCAAACACTACGCTGAACATGGTGCCACTATCATTCCCTGGTTTTAGTGCTTTGGAGTAATGAATAATGCTTTTCGCCATTCCATCCCCTGAACGTCTGCCATTTTGATTAGTGGTGCCTGCCATGTGTCTTGTGTGCTGTCGTTCTGTTTGGCCACGAGTCCTGATTGCCCTATCTGTCATCCTCCTGCTTGTCCTAGACATGAGGGATTAGCTGATGTATGACAGGTTAGCATTGTTAGTGACCATTCATCTACTGTGCTGTCTGCTTAAGGAACAATCTCTGTTTGGAGAGTTTATGAGGTTGCTGAGCATCTTGTCATGTGTTTTGATTTACAGTTGAAAAACATTTTGCCTTTGGAACCAACATGAAATGGCATTTATTTTTTGCAATTATAAAATAAAGTGAAGAAAAAGCCCCGGGTGGCACAGTGGCCTAGTGGTTAGAACGTCCACCTCCCAGCAAGTCTCCGGCTTTTCTGTGTGGAATTTGCATGTTTTCTTCGTGCATGTGTGGGTTTCACCCCATGTACTCCAGTTTTCTCTCACAGTCCAAAGACATTAGGCTGATTGGCTGTTCCAAATTGCCTCTAGGTGTGAGTGTGAATGGTTCAGTGTGTGTGTGTGTTGGCCATGTGATGGATTAGTGAACTGTTCTGGGTTCTTCTTTGCAGCTCCCCAGCGGTGCCACGACAAGGTGCGAGATTATCAACCGGTTCAAATCCAGGTTGATGCCGCAGGCATCTGTGACCCGCAGTCCATGGGAGCTAAATAGTCGAGTGAGAAGGAGGGGGATGGCATACACTTACTTCCCTGTCACTCACAACGATGTGGCGTCATGGGCGTCTGTAAACGGATTCGTATGAGGGAGCAGATATCGCTTTTCCTCCGAGTGTGTTAGGTCGCCTCCAAATACGCATGCGCAGTTCGTAAAGAGGCGGGTGGCAGCATCACATGTCACAGAGAGCGCATGTGTATGCTTACATCCCTCCCAGGTTGGTGGTGGTCGTGTGATATGGAAGGCAACACTTGACGGGTGGGAATTGGATACGACTAAAAAGGGGGAGGGTCAATTTGCAGAATGTGACTGCGACGAAAATTTGTCGAGTCATTGCACAAATGTTTCCTACCCGCATACTAACATCACATGATTGGTTTAAATTCACAGATCATACACAGCCCGTGATAGGTAGATGTGTGCATTGCTGTCCTGCAGTGTGTTTGTGGCTGGTCTGTCTGCTTCCTGCTCTATTGCTCCTCAGCGTTTGAAGTGTTTGAAGTCATGAAGGTCAGTGTGTAGCGTGAGGGAGGCAAAATCAATAAAACACTGAGCGATTGATTACACCACATGTGGTGGGACACACACACACACACACACACATGCATGCACAGTGGAGATCTTTATAGATAAACCACTCTCAGCTTCTCAGTTTTATATTCTACACAAACATCCTGGCATGTGAAATCACTGCTATTTTCTACATATTGATGGGTCTATTTTATGTGTTTACCAATAATTAGAATTTAAAATCAAACTCAATGTCTGCTGATTGTGTGCACAAAATCGTGCGAGTAATAATACTAATAATCCGACAGTATGTGCATCCATTACCATGACGGGAACTGTGGGAAAACTGTCGAGGTTCGTCGTGCTATCATTTAAACCTAGTGCCTAGTACCTAGTGTCTGCTGAACTTCGACAGGTGAAAAGAATTGTAGTTTATAAGATACTGGCAAAGTTTCAAACTTTCTTAGGGATCCTGGGAAGCACATAGAGCCCAAAGGCCCTAGTGCCCCAAAATTACTCAGTCTAAGTAACTTCTATTTCACATAAATGGCGAAGATGCTAGTTATAGTTTCGACAGACGCTTTAGCCAACAAACCAGTAATAATCTAGCCATTTCTTCAAAATATCACACGCTGTACCAGCTACGTGACCTTTAATCCAGCTGAGAACTTTTCTGACTATAAAATTGCTGTATCACTGACACACTTGGTCGAACTCACTCAAGACTTACTTCTGTAAAGTGCCAATGCTGACTGTAGTGAATGTTCTATTAATGAATAGAGAAAGAAATATTCATAAGGAGAAAGTCTGACCCAGAGTCGTACCATGAAATGTGAATTTGGACTGGATTTTGAGCCAATCCCAGAAGCACCGGCTGTGATGAACGAATGTACCCTAGATAGATGTCCAATGCAGGGCACTACACACACAAACAAGAACTTTATATGAAAAAATATAGAAGAGGACATATATTTTTCTTTTATGCCTTTCACCTGTAAAGAATTGGCCCAGCGTATGGCAGCCTATGGAAATTTCTATTTCGGACATTGTTTTAAACTCATTGTTTGTCTTAAGTTTCCGTATGTTGTTTTTTTTTCACACGCTGGAGAGACTACGTCTCTCGGCTGGTCTGGGAACGCCTTGGTATCCCCCCGGAAGAGCTGGAGGAAGTGGCTGGGGAGAGGGACGTCTGGGAGTCATTGCTTAGGCTGCTGCCCCCGCGACCCGATCCCGGAACCAGCGGAAGAAGATGAAGATGTTGTTTTTTGGTCCATTCATTGAAAAATGTTATGCATGCACAAAAATTTGCAGTGTATGCCAGTGGGCAGCCGATACGCAGCAAGAAAGAACACGCTGGAGGGTCTATACCTATTACGGAAGAACTGGAGGAAGTGGCTGAGGAGGGAGGAACGTCTGGACCTCGCTGCTCAGACTGCTGCCACCCATGACTCGACCCCAGATCAAGCAGATGATGATGATGATGATGATTAAGACATTGGATTGAGTTGATGATACATTTCTGTTGAAGGCTTGTGAAGAGTTGGGACTGGGAGACCAGGACTTTGAGGTTTCTTGGGATGTAGCTGCGTCTTAAGGTGAAGGTGTGGGTTGTTGAGATGGAGTTGGAGATGGAGATGGAGCCTTGCATCATTTGTTGCGTCAGTGCATAAAGTTTTATACATGCGTTCAAATATCATGATCGGTTGAAATTCCAGGATCATACGGAGTTCACACGCACAGCTCGTTAGCTATCCATTAAAACGTTTCGTTAACATTTGTTTAGTATCTGCTATGGTTTGTTAGTGAGACTTTATCAAATCGATCTGATCTTGTTCTGAGTTTTTGATTTCGTTTCATTTGTTGTTTTTGTTCTGTCTAGCCCTCGGGAATCTATTCATCGGGAATTCTGAGCGTATTCGGACTTTTGCAGTTTCTTCAGTTTGTTGTACGAAGGCCACATTTGCCAATCAACTTACAGAAGAAGAGGCTTTAGATGGAGTAAATAACGACAGAAGTGTTATCATGTAGATATAATTAAACAGATTTTGTTGATCCTTTACAACTCAACCAGCCGTCTGTTTCGTATTCATCATTGTCTCCCAGTTCCTACAGCTCCCCTGTGTGAAGTTTCTCTCACAGCTGGGAGGAAATCGTACCTACTGTTTTCAGCTGAAAACATTTCTCATATAACGCGTCCCCTAGCATGCTTGACTCTTTTAGCCAGTGTGGGTAACAGTTCCAAAAATCCTCTAGCGACAGGAAAGACCTCTTGGCCACATTTTTCACAAATTTAAAATAATTTATTGAGCAACATGACGGTATGTTATTAATGCAGTTACCACACATACACCATTGGCGATAACAACACCTGGTCAATTATGAGCATAGATTTTGGGTATTTTTATGCATTAAAAATAATAAATAATCTCAGAATTACTTATTTTTATGCATCACCAATGTAGCAAACTTAAAAACAAATCGCTAAAATTAGTGTTGTATTAGCCAATAGGACCATGGCGAACGGCTAGCAAAAGCCTAAAAAGGAACCCACCGATACCGCCGTGTTTTTCTTTTGACAGGACACGCTAGCCAGCTGACTGAGGAGTGATGTATATTTCCCTCTTCAGACACTTGATCTGTCCAGTCTGTGTTGTGGATTTGTGAAATGATTGTCTATACGTTGGTTTGACCTAAAGTAAATACTTTCAAATACAACACTGATACTATTAATTTTAAAAAGAAGTACTGATCCGTTTGCTTTTGATGCTGGGTGTAGCCATCTTGATATGACACGTGAAGAAGAAGCTGGGGTCAGAGTGCAGGGTCAGCCAACATCCAGCGCCCCTAGGCAGAGCAGGTTTAAAGGCTTTGCTCAAGAACTCCTCAATCTCCTGATCATCTAATCACTGAATTAAGAACTTCTTGATCAGAGAAAAGAGGTGTGGAGATAAACCCTGCAGGATGCAGCTTTAATTTTGTGTATGGAGTAGTCTTCCACACATTTTTCTCCCCAAATCTGTTAAAAATTCTTGTATGGAACACTAGTGATCTTGGTAACCCAGGGTGTGGTGAATGAGCTGTGCTCAAGCAGGGGATTGCAAACTGCTGCAGTTCTTGCTGTTGCTTTTCTTCTCTCACTCTGACGCTCTCGTCGCTGGACTCCTTCGTTACTGTTGCAGGCTACCTCCTGTTTTGGGAAAACCGTGTCACATCTGCTCTTTAATTCCAGTGAGTCACACAAACCCTGTCCTGCTGTTCAATATCGAGCGCTCCCATCTGCTTTTCCTCTTCTCTCTCTTCTGAAGGAGACGTTTACCCATGCATCCTTTTCTGGGTGTCGTGGACCGTCTGTCTCGATCCGTCAGTACTGTTTATGTTTGGGTTTCTTTAAGCTGGCAATGTCCTCCTCTCATCTCCATTTGTTGCTCTGAACCCTCCACTCTGCCTCACTGCAACCCCTCCTTCTCCCTCTCTTCCCACCCTTTGTGTTCGTCTTCCCCTCTCTGCAGTGTTATGTAATCTGATTGATCTTTGGGGAAAGTGCTGGTGTGCTGATAAAAGCAGACCGGAGATTCGGAAGGGTAGTGCTCTGCCTTCGGACGTCGTCTCTTCATCTAACTTCTCCTTGCACATACTGTACGACCATACGCAATCATCTAGATGTAAAGCATCATGGGATTGAGATGTTAAGATTCAGGCATCTGTTTGATGTGTTGTATGATTTGTGGTCCAGTTGTATGGAGCCAGTTTGTACAAAATGAAAGGAAGTCCTTGCATTATTCTACCGTTTGAGAAGACAGGACCTGAGTCTGAGGTTTAGAAATAATTTTTGTGTTCCTTGTGCATGAAAACCACTGTTGCACTAACTCAACATATCCAACATGCAGTAGATGTCGGCCCGTTCACTGCAACGCAGGTATCAGTTAAGAGCTGAAAAGTCTACAGGTCAGGAAGTTCTGTTGGTATCACTGGTTGTGCACCATGAGATGTTTGTCTCTGTATTGTAATAGAGTAAAGCCAGGTTCATTTACTTGCTTAAATTTATGGCATTTGGCTTGAGGCCCTTATCCAGAGCGACTTACATTTTTATCACATTTATACAACTGAGTTATTGAGGGTTAAGGGCCTTGCTCAAGGGCCCAACAGTGGCACCATGGTGGTACTGGAGCTTGAACAAGCACCCTTCAGATCAGTAACCCAGAGCCTTAACCATGGGGGCAGTGTTGGTTTAAAGTTTAAGGCTCTGGGTTACTGATCTGAAGGTTGCTTTCCAAACACATCTTGGAATTAAAAACCTAAAAGTTAGACAAACTGTAAGGCCATAATTCCAAGATGTATGTTTGGCACAAAAACACCACTGTACATCACTATAAGAACACTGTAACCATGGTGACACATGATGGTGGCAGCATCATGTTTTGGGGCTTTTTTTTCCTCTTCAGCTGAAAGATCCAAACCAACAACGGAATAACTTCAACAGAAGAAGATTTGAGTTTAGGAATGCTGCTGCCACAGCCCAGACTTGAATCTGGTTGAAAATATATGCGGTGATTTGAGTAAGGCTGTGATGAGATGTCCTCACAATCTGCCAGTTTTGGGTGTTTTTGCAAGGAAGAGGTGATGTGTTCTACAAGTGGGGACCTGTATCTTCATATTGCCAAATTGGAACAGTCCTAAATAATGAAGGGCTGCGACTTGGTAGCAAACAAATTTGTGAGAAATTGGGGTCACAGACTGGGTGCTACATAAATGATGAGGGTAGGCTGGAGAGTTTCCGTCATTGTGATGCTGTACTTTCTTTTAATGCCATAGTTTTTGGCATATGTGTCCATGCGTAGTGGCTTGAACCTCTTGTTATACTGCTTTCACTGGTTAATGGTGATAAAGAACCACATCAATATTTTCGACATGATGCATTGAAGTTTTTCAGTACTTCTTGGAGAAAACCACTGTATGACCCTGTGTTTGATCTACCATCACATCACACACTTGTCCACGTCTTATAATCTTATAAAATCTTATAAAAACCCAGCAAGAGTTTTTATACGCTGTGTCTGTAAAGATGTACGTCCCCACCTCCACCCCCCCCCCCTCACTCCCAAACAGTTTTCACCCAAGAAGATGCACCAGAATATGTGAGATGTGAATGTAGATCAAAAACATTGTCACATATAGAACGACGCTATCCACCGTACAGCCAGTTCGTCTGTGTTGTCGGCTAAGCGCTGTGATGATCTGTACTTTTGATACATGAAAATGGTAACCAGACTTCAAGTGACAGTTGCACTGATCAGAAGAGTACCTTGTGTCACAGAAAACTTGTGGTTGATTAAAGTAAGGGGTTTGTTTGTTAATTTATTTATTTTGGCAGTTGGTAATTTCCCTCAAAATAGCCATAATTTATTTTTTTTACTTGAAATTTACTTACAGTATGTCTCCACTAGTGTATCCTGCTACAACACTTTACTGAGGCGCTGCATAATGCGGATGACCCCTACTGATCAGTTCCTGCATACATGCATCTGAGCGTCCCCATCATTGACGGGCTGTAACTTCTGGCACCTGTCTCAGACTTGGTGGGTGTGTGTAGGGTGGTAAGGCAGCATTTTACATTCCAATATTAGGTCATTGTGAGCTTGACCTTGACCTTAGACCCCACTGGGTCATATTTCCTTTATGCTTAACCTCACGTATATCAAAACTGGGTATACTTAAACATGTTGAATAGGGGGAGTGTCGCATACCAGTATTAGGTCACTGTGACCTTGATCTTGACCTTTGACCCCATTTAAAAAAAAAAAAAAAACAAAAAAAAAAGGTTGACTCCGGTGACATATTTATGTCCGTGGTTCCACTTCGTAAGGAGGCAGTAGCTGATTGTTTAAAAATTGCTTAAAAATGTATGTACAGACAGGATTAGACCCTGTTGAAGTAGCTAACTTCACTAATTGGACTTTCTCTTTAGAGCAGTCAGGTACTTTTATGGTGCCAAAATGTCCTGGCCTGGTTTTTTTTTTTTCTTTCTTACTGTAAAGTTTTTTTTTTTCCTACAAATCAAGGACAGTAGGAAGAACTTTGTGCTAACTCGTAACGTTTCGACCTGCAAACGTCAAGTCAGCCTACATTCGGCATGAGTAATATGAACCCTATTTTTAATGGCCCCACAACCGATCTGAGCTTTCTGTCGGCCTTCAAACACTCTCCTGAGACTCTCGCATACGCACATTTACGCAAAATGCTATACACCTGTCCTTTGATTCAGGTTGCCCTCATTTCACAGTTCGAGATTGCTGACAGAGTGAAACCTCATGGCCCCTTTTTTCATTCTTATTTTGCTAACATTTTCAGTGTATCTCCAGTCTTATATACTGAGTATTAAATCCGTTTCATTTCTAATTCCTTATCTTCCTGTGCAAAGGGAGTGAGTGTAGTTGCCCTACACCCACACATTCACATTATCCTGCCATCTAAGGACTTGCACAGTGCGTCAGCTGAGCACAGTTGGTCTTGGCCAAAAGCCTCTCGCTCAGCTGAGTGGGTTTAACTCGCGTTCCTTTCCTCAGGAAATCACCACCACTACCGCCATGTGGTATCACTTCTTTACATATTCTTTCTTTAACTGATTTGGATCTGCAGTTTCTTTAAGAGATCTGAATGAAAAACAAGCAAATTTTCCTCTCTCTCTCTCTCTCTCTCTCTCTCTCTCTCTCTCTCTCTCTCTCTCTCTCTATTTATGTAATATGCGCTCTGT
>JAOUQZ010000051.1:5640914-5654579 GCA_028564935.1 Neosilurus hyrtlii | reverse complement strand
GTGTGTGTGTGTGTGTGTGTGTGTGTGTGTGTGTGTGTGTGTGTGTGTGTGTGTGTGTGTGTGTGTGTGTGGGCAACGCACCGAACCCCTAACTGCTCTCCGGGTGCCCCAATGTGTGTGGCAGCCCACTGCTCCAAGTGTGTGTCTGTGCTCACTGTGGATGAGTTAAATGCAAAGGCAATAATTAGTATATCAAAATAATAATATTAAAAAAATCTAAATAACAGGACTAAACCAATCTCACAATTACAGCATCTAACTCCGAGGTTTTGAGCGTGTTTAAAAAAAACAAACAAATGAATAAAAAAATAGGCGCCAATTTCCAGGTGCGAGCAGTGATAAGAAACCGGTTTCGAGCTTTATCCAAAAGACTAAAAGCACAAAATAATTACAGTAGTATATTACAGCTTGATTTTCCCGTGTCATGACTCACAGGCTCTTCGACTCACTGATTCACTCGCTCTTCGACTCACTGATTCACTCGCACAACAGCTCACTCAGTCACACATTCATTCATGGAGAGACTCAATCATTCATTGATGTTCACTCTTTCTCCAGTTTACTCATTCACTCACTCTCCAATTCATTCACTCACTAGTTGACTCACTCACTGGCTCACAGACTGGCTGGCTGACTCACTGACGCATTCTCTCAAAAACACACTCACTGACTTATTCACTCGTTCACTGGCTCACTAACACACTGGTTGACTGGCCAACTCACTGACTGACAGTGATTCACTCATTCTCTCAATTACACTCTAACTGACCTACTCACTGGCTCATTAACTCAATCACTGTCTGGCAGACTCACTGACTTACCCACTGACGGACTGATTGGCTGGCTCACTCACTGACTAGTGCACTCACTAACGCTAACTCAGTCACCAGTGTTTTAATAATCCGTCTGTCAGATTTTGATCGAAATCCTCAACACCCATACACGGATTCTCATCAACCTTGGTGGGGACGCTGCTCTACCAGAGTCTAGGAGATTATTTGATTTTGGAATGTCAAGGTCACAGTTCAAGCAAGGTCATAAAGTTTCTGATAGAGTGCTTATAGCTTCGAAAAGCATGTCAATAGACATGTTACTATGAAACACTAACAGGAAACCATACATGCGCTGTCACATGATCCCATAACCTTTGACCTTGAGTAAGAGTAAAAGGTAAAAGTTAAGTTTAGAGGATTTTGAGTGCTTATGACTTGTCATTACTATGGAAACCTATTAGGAAACCGTATATGGACTTTCAAGAGACAATTACCTGTAACCTTTCAAGGTCAAACCCCAGTTTTTCCCTTGTTAATTTGGTCACATCCACTCACTCTAGGACGCATCGTAAGATGAGCTCATGGGTAATTTAAAACCAGTTAACATGTAGGGCCTATTTGCTACAGTATCATGACGTGGACTCTTGGACATAGATGTTATTTTGATGAAGTAATGAAGTCAGCCTGAGCAGTGAGGTCCAGACGTCCCGAAGAAGTGAGGTTCATGGGGACGCCGAGGTGTCCCCAGACCAGCCGAGAGACCCTGCAGCGTGTTCTGGGTCAACCTCGGGGTCTCTTCCATGGTTGGACATGCCCGAAACACCACACCAGGGAGGCGTTTGGGAGGCATTCTAATCAGATGCCTGAGCGGCGGTTCTACTCTGAGCTCCTCCCAGATGACAGAACTTTTCATGCTATCTCTAAGGGATGAGCCCTGCCACCTTGAGACGGAAGCTCATTTCAGCCGCTTGTATTCGTGACCTAAAGTCACTATTGTAATAATGAATTTCTCCTCCCCTGTAATTGGGAACTGTTTGAATGAAGTACGAGTTTCTCCAGAGTGAAGCAGTTTGATATGTCCGCCAAATTTGGCCAGATTTCATTCTGACGTCTTCGTGCTGCTGTTCAACACCGAGAGACGCTGGCTCACTCTCAAAAGGACTTTGGGTCATTTTGATGTTCTTGATCTGAATGTTCCATTACACCTGGCATACACACAAAGTTGTTCACACATACACACTCTCTCTCTTTCTCTCTCTCTCTCTCTCTCTCTCTCTCTTTCTCTGTGTGTGTGTCTGTAGTGCAGTTATGTTGACGTGTGTGTGTGTGTGTGTGCTCAGCAACGCAATGTGGGAGTTAAAGTGCTTTCCTTTATATCAAAATTGTTTTGATTGGCATTTTATAAGAGCTGAGAATCATCATTCAGCTTTATGTAAACACACACACACAGTAAATGGTTCACCTACGGAGGTTTTGGCTGTGAGCGGAGCAGTGTTCTCACTCAGGCTCTGTATTATTACTGTGGATTTATTCATTGGCTGCGGTCTCTTTCTGAATTATTGAATCGTTAACTTCATTTCAGAAGGTGGTGAGATTCATGCCCCCAGACCAAACGCTGTTTCCTGAATAAGTATCGTCCAAATAGTTGCCCAGGCGCTTTTTCGATCAAGTAAACGTACTGCAAAGAAGCTCAGGGGGGAAAAAGTATTTTTCTGGTTCTTTCGGTAATGACAGGTTTGAAAAGCTAGTTAGAAATAAGCCTCTCCAATGGTCTCGCTTCACATCCGCCGTAATATTGTTCACGGGAGTTTTCGTGGAGTATTATAATTGCCAGCTTTGTGAGTCAGAACAAAATTCTGACCACACCTGTGCATGGGTTTTCACCAAACTTGGTGGGGACACCACCTTACCTGAGTCCTGGAGATGATTTGATTTTGGAATGTTGTTGTTATTATTATTATTATTATAATTTTTTATTTTATTATTATTATTTTTTTGCTATACTGTATATAGGCTGCCACACACTTTGGGCTGCACGGAGAGCAGTTGGGGTTAGGTGCCTTGCTCAAGCACACTTCACCCACCTCCGCACATTTTTCCTGCTGGTTTGGGAATTGAACCAGCGACCTTTTGGTCCCAAAGCCGCCTTTCTAACCATTAGGCTATGGCCGCCCCAATGTCTAGGTTAAAGGTGAAGGTCATGAGGTTTTGGATATGAATTGCTGATGATCATCCATCCACTAGGTGCTAGCAACCCATTTCAAGTGAACAGCTAATCATTCAGGACTCAGAAAAGATTGCAAGCTAGCTTGTTGTCACGTTGCCAGGAAATGAAAGATTGATGAAACCTCACTGTTGGTGTCAGTTGGAATATAGCGGCCTGGTTATTTTGCAGAATGAAGAGAAATCTTGTTACAGTCATTTAACGATTGCAAACTTTTCTGTTTTTGTGCCTCGTATTTGGCCAGAGTGAAGAATGTCAGTTTACATAAAATTCACGCCACCTACTTTTAAAAAAAAATTAATAGTAAGAGAAATCCTGCATCATGTCGACGCAATGATTAGCGTGTATGCTAGTGGCAAGGTGTGCGTTTGTTTGCTACAATAATACATGCAGATGGAGGAGGTTAAATTATTAATGATGTTGTTTTACACTTGTACACAGGCATGACTGTGTGTGTGTGTGTGTGTGTGTGTGTGTGTGTGTGTGTGCGCGTGTTTAACCAAGTATAATTGTTCTTTTTAAATATTTATTTACTTATTGGTCTGACGTGTGTATGCATGAATGTGGGGGGAGAAATAAATGGGGGAGAAAGAGAAAGAGGGGGAGAGTGTGTAAGAGGTGGGAGAGAGAGAGAGAGAGAAAGAAAGAAAGGGGGGGGGTGAGGATTTTTTGTAATTTTTGGATTTTTATGCTATACTCTCTCTTTCTCTGTCTGTCTGTCTGTCTGTCTGTCTCTCTCTCTCTCTCTTTCTCTCTCTCTTTCTCTCTCTCTCTCTCTCCCCCTTCCCCCATCTCTCATTCATTATATAACTCAATTATGGCCGGGGTTCAGGGTTGCAGCATCATTTGTCTTTCGAGCACACACCCACTCAGAAAACCACCCACTGCTCTGACTCAATACAGGCCACACATATGCACATGCGCACACACACACACACACACACACACACACACACACACACACACACAATAAATGAATGCTGTGAAATGGCTGTAATTTCATCAGGAGTCCTCCGCAGGTTCATATTGAAAGCTGGTCTCGGAACTCCATCTCGCTTCACGTGGGAGAGAAAGGTGGCAGTCAGAAAGCATGACGGGACGCATTTGAACTTCAATTAATTTTCAATTTCGTTGAACTCTGCGTTCAGTTTGATTCAGTTCAATATAAATATCATTTGCGTCGTACTGGCTTTCATATAAATGACTTGTATTCTGGAGCAGCGCTGCACGTACACTATTAAAGCATTTTATCAGCATGAAGGAAGCAAGAAGCATCGTTTCTGATGAATAATTTACTGATACTAAACTCGAGTCGTCTATAATAATGCTGGACGCAGCTGTTTTCCCTACATAGTGTCAACGTGCACCAAAAACCTTTGCTGACAACAAAGATGTATAATATATAACATTAGATTTATCAATAATTATTTCTATTCATGTGAAATGACTAAACCTGTGTTACTGATTTTATTCTGTATTGCACTGCCTGATTGTTTAAGCCACGTCAGTAGATACACAACAAGACATTGGGCAAAATTCCTACTACAATTGTGGGTGTAAGGTCAGAATTCACGTGTTTTGTGATGAAAAATGCTGTCGTAGATCCTTGTTATTAAACAAATTCTTCGTGTGTAAGTTTGCCACCTCTGCATGCTATGAACAGCGCTATCAGGTTGCTTCTTGGATTCAGTCTCCTCCTGTCAACCCTGTCACTAACTCATATTTCAGTTTTTAGTCATTCAAGAGCATTTTGCATGATCCGGTCACAAATTTCATGCACTTTTTGGGTCGCCTGATGTGCTCAGAATCATACAGGCTTCAACAGACAGTGTTGGATTAGATGTACATGCATCATGTAACATGTGTATGGTGATTGATTGACAGTCGAGTAACTGCAGGAATATCATAAAAGGATTTATTTATTTCTGGTCTTGCAACAGTCGTATCATTTACAGCTTGACTTGACCTATTTTCCCCAAGATAGACGCACAACATATATTTTCTATGTGAAAACATCGACGCAGCTTTCAAATCCACCTCTCTCAGACAAATGTGTCAGTCAGTTCTGTCGAAATTGTACGGCAGAAAATAAATTAATTACATTTAATTACAAAGGAACCTAATGGGTATATCTGGGTTATTATAATTTCCCTCCCCAATAGTTATAGATGACTGTTGGAGTGTTGGGTGGCAGTATTTATTAATGCTGTGGCCTAATGGTTAGAGAAGCGACTTTGGGACCAAAAGGTCACTGGTTCGACTCCTGAACCAGCAGGAAAAATGGGTGGCGGTGGGGAGGAGCTGCACCTTTCCTTCCTCCACCTTCATGGCTGAAGTGTCCATGAGCAAGGCACCGAACCCCTAACTGCTCTCCGGGCGCCCCAATATGTGTGGCAGCCCACTGCTCCGAGTGTGTGTGCTCACTGTTTACATGTGTGTGTGTGTGTGTGTGCTCACTTTGGATGGGTTAAATACAGAGGCAATAATTTCCCTTGTGGGATTAATACAGTATAGCAAAATAAATATATGTATATGTCTTTTTTTGATGCTAAAGATGCTGATCTCTGTTCATTTACCCCCATCACAGCCTGTTAGGATCTGTGAGGAAGTGTGTGTGATAATATAACATGGCTCACATGCTGCAGTGGTATCGCTACAGCACTGATTTGTTTTATTTATTTATTTATTCCTCACTCACTCACTCATTTGTCGAACTGCTTACTCCTCTATTAGGGTCGTGGGGAGGCTGGAGCCTATCTCGGTTGACACTGGGAGAAGGCGGGGTCCACCCTGAACAGGTCACACCAGGGTAACACACACAACCATTCGCACTTGCATTCACATCAAGGGCCATTTTGGAACAGCCAATTAGCCCAACGTGCTTGTCTTTGGACTGTGGGAGGAAACTGGAGTACCTGGAGGAATCCCACACAAGCATTAGGAGAACATGCACTCGAACCCAGGACCGTCTTGCTGTGAGGCGGACGTGCTGACCACTACACTACCGTGCCGCCCTGCTTTAAATTCCTGTACAGAGTAAATGTACAAGAGGAATAAATATAACCCCTGGGGGCATTCTACTTATAGAGAAATAATCCACAAAGGAGTTGTTGTCATGCGTCCCACTGAGGTACTGTTCCCGGTGGTGTAGTGATTAGCATTTTTTTTACAGCAAGAAGGCCATCGTTACACATTTCATGACAACCGCAGAGCTTTAGTGTGCCTGTGTCCCACCAGGCAGTGCTGAGACTGAAATAAGTGTGAGTAAGACTGAACGAGTGAATAATCAATGGCATTAGCATCACTGCAAATCCAAACACACACATGCACACACACACACCCACACACATACACACCATGCACAGAACCATACACAGATATATATATACTTTTCCTTTTCCTCCTCCAGTTTCAGCTCTTATAAGATTGTGTGTGTGTGTGTGTGTGTGTGTGTGTGTGCACGCACGGGCGTGTTACAATCTCCATTCCTCTGTGTGAGCCAGAAGGTTATGACATCTTGCTTTAATAGGATTAGCTTCTATAGTCGCACAGATACCTACCTTGACTGTGTGTGTGTGTGTGTGTGTGTGTGTGTGTGTGGGTGGGGGGGTGGTTGTTCTATTTCCTGGAAAGCAATTGGACAATATGGTCGCATTATTAAGTTAGTATAACTTAATATCGTGACCGTATTGTCCCATTCCTTTCCAGGAAATGTGTGTGTGTGTGAGGGAGAGAGTATTGCTATGCTATTGATTGTAAAAATTCTTATTTCAGGCGCATTAGTATAACGTATGTTCTGTCTGTCTGTCTGTGTGATCCAGCAAGCTTAATTAAGACTTCCTGCTATAGATGTGTGTTACAAATGAGGCATGCTTCTTACACCTTCTCTCTTTCTGAACACACACATACGCACACACACACATGCACACAAAGCAGAACCTGCCATAATAGCATGCTATCAGCAGTTGCTGTCCAACCAAATTAGTATGTAGGGAGCGAGGGAGGGAGGGAGAAAGGGGCGCGATATAAAGAAAAATCATCGGTTGTACTTGTGTGAGGTTCTGTGGATTCTCAGGACACAAACGCAGCAGAGAGTTGTGTTTTTATCAGCAGTGAGATTGACTGCAGTGTCACCGTGAGAAAGGCTCCTGAAATGGTGCCGCCGACTGACAGAAGCTGTCACTCCAAAAGAAAAGTGTTCTCTCTTAAACGGTCTCACTTCCTACCCTGAGCGATAAGACCGCACTGCCTGTAGTCGTGTTGTCTGTCATGCCCTGCCGTATGATGATTGATGTGTTTTTTTAATTCACGCACTTAGTCTCAACACACCCAACCCCCCTTCCCCCCCAATATCCAAGGGTGGACAATATTATGATGGGAAAGAGGGACCAAATTGACAATGGCTGTATGGGCTGATGGCTGTAAGGGTCAGATGTCCAGTAACTTTTGCACGTAAAGTGTAGATTTGTTGTTTATGACCAACATGTATTTTTTATGTGTATAATAAAAGCTTAATAATCCTGTACCCTATTTCCTGTGCGTTCATGCTGAATGCAATTTTAAATATGAATGAATATTCCACACACACACACACACTTCATGGGAAATGCATAGTATCAGTGCTTTGCTATCTTAGGATGATAAGTAGTTACTGAATGAGGCGAAGTATGATATGGACAATAATTTGATGAAGTGGGTGTTATCTACTGAAGCCGAAGGCAAGATCTGAGTAACGTTTTCGATTTCATACAAAAACACATGTTGTAATTGCTTTATTATTCACTCAAAATAATTTCAGAGTAGACCGTCATGTTCCTTTGCTAGCACTATGGTGTTATTAGGGTGTCTAGAGGAAACGCATCATAGTTGGAAGTGGCGTTAGCTATAGTATGCTATTCCACTGACGCAGTGTCTGATTCATTCTGGAGAAATTCTGCGTATGAAATAAAAGTATTTAATGGTAAGGAAACTTCTTTTCTTTTTTTCAAGAAGTAGGCCGCTAGCTATCTAGCTAGTATGCTATTGCGCTAATCAATTTCTGATTCACTCGAGGCAAATTCATTGAAAAGCAGCAAAATGTGAAATTAAATAACAGCAGAGCTCCCGTGTGGTGCAAAGCCATTAATAAGGAAAAAGCATCTAACCATCGAAGTCGAAAAACCTAAAGTGTACGTCCGTTTCTCTGTCCTTCTGTCCCTCCAGTGTATGTGTACCCATTTCTTTGAAAAAGTTATTTTCAGGTAGTAGCGATACTAAAAATTTATACTTTAAAATAGATTTTTCTAATATTATTCAGATTTTTTTTCACTAGTCTTCCTCAATTCTACACATTTTTTTAAAGAAAATCTGCACGAAATACGCACGCACGGTCTGGAGAGTGTCCAAAATGGAGCAGCGAAAGAAAATGTTTCTGGGAGAGAGTGATATAGAGAACAAGAGGCGTATAATACTCGGGTCACGTGATGTGACGTCATCGTTATCGAGATAAAATAAATAAACACCAGTGATATTCATTCATTCATTCATTCATTTTCTGAACCGCTTAATCCAAATTAGGGTCGCGGGGAGGCTGGCGCCCATCTCAGCCGACTCTGAGCGAGGGCAGAGTACACCCCGGACAGCTCGCCAGGCCACCGCAGGGTAGAAACACGCTGACGGCTATGCAACTACTCTTGACGACAATCAGCAATAGTTCTTTTACATGCCTCTCACCATAGACAGTTGCGAGGAGTACGCCTTAAGTCTTGAGTACACGGTAACAGTTATTCGTCTCAGCAGATATCGCTGAATATTGGAAATAAATTTGTTGATCTTCCCCATGAATCAGATCTGCTCCAAAATTGAAAATGCTCATACTGCTCCACTCGACCAAGTTTTGTGGAAATCGTGTTTTGTGCAGCCCTGCAACCAGACAGACAGAAAGGTAGGGAGGTGGGGGTGGGGAACCTGCATCCTTATTGCATGTAACGAGTAGAATTTTCAGCCTTTGAAAACCCAAAACCATCAGAAGCACTTCCATACGAAATATCTTCAGTACCACTGTCTGCTACAGTGTGTATCCCACGACCCATAAGCCTGTTACTCATCTCACTCTTTTGCTGAACTGTTTAATCCTACCTGGGTTGCAGCGAGGCTGGAGCCTATCTCAGCCGACACTGGGCGAAGGCAGGGTACAGCTCTAACGGCTTGCCAGACCAGCGCAGGGCAGCACAACCATTCACACTCACATCCACACCAAGGGGCAGTTTGGAACAGCCAATTAGCCAAATCTGTATGTTTTTGGACTGTCGGAGGATACCGGAATACCCGGAGGAAACCCACACAGGCATGGGGAGAACATAACTCCACACAGAAACGCCCGAGCCTGGGATTTGAACCCTGGATGTTCTTGCTGTGAGGCAGACATGCTAACCACTACGCCTGTGTGCCACCCATGAGCCCGTTACCGCTCTCTATTTCAGCAGTGCACACCTTAACAACCCAACACTCACAAACAGGGTCTGTTTCACCGTCATTACACAATGAAGTACAAACAGAGAGAACTCTGTTTATCAAAACTAGAACATTTACATGTGAGTACAGATCTTTTCTTTACTTTGCGTTACTATTTTCTTGTGAATCGTATGATTTTTGTTACTGCTTACACACACGCCTCAGGTGGAAATGGGCAGAACCGCTCAAGAATATAAGAAAAACAGGAAGATTCTTTTTATCTGTCTATCTCGGCATAAGTCACAGTCAAGGTCAGACAGCTTCTGCATCGCTAACACTTCGACAGAAGGGTGTGAGAGAGAGGATGTGGTGGTGGTGGTGGTGGTGGGGGTTCCTGCCCACTCACAGCACTGCAGAACCACAACGCTGAAATCCCAGAGGTTTTCCACTGGCTCACTACTTCAGAGATACCGAACACACGTACAACCATTCACACTCACACCTAGGGGTGATTTGGAACAGCCAATTACCCTACTGTGCATGTTTTTGAACTGTGGGAGGAAACCGGAGTACCCGGAGGAAACCCATTAGAGCACGAACATGAGAAAAGAAGAACATGCAAACTCCACACACAAACACCGAGCTGGGAATTGACCCCAGGCCTTATTTATATTATATATCAACAAATATTTATTAATAAAACACTAATTTTAGGAGGAAAATCCAGCGCATGTTAAACCCCCACCATGTCCAGGCTCTGAACCCATGACCTACTGCACCTGAAGTAAATATTCTGGCACTGAACCCGTTCACCTAAAGTTTATTCCTACGTTTAGTCTATTATGTATTTAGTGACTTCTGATTTAAATTCAGATCCCTTCCCTTTAGAACTCACCCATCCTTCATGTTTGCTAAGGCAGGGTGGTATAAACGGACCCAGTACCACCATATCTCAAAACTTCAGCCAATCAACAATTTTAAACATCAGTTTCAATCCCAGTGGCCTTAAATTAGGAAAGTTTGACTACATTTATTGCAGAAGCGTTTTGGCTATAGACCAGTGTGATTGCTATTTAAATAAAAAAAAATAAAAATTAAAAAAGGCGATTAAGGTAAAAACAGGTTTAAATTGTGATGCGTTGAGAGGAAAGGTAATGTTTTGGGGTTGTGTCCGAGCCTTAAAGAGAAACTTGAGAGAGCAGTTCTTCACCTGTAGGTTTTCTCTAGTTGGGTTATGTATGTTCCTCTAGTTACTATGGGTTCTGTGTAATGAGTTTGCTTCTCCTCTCTTCTCCCTTTCGGTGTGATAAACGCAGTGGTGCAGTGCCGCCACCCCCAGTAATGGAAAGAGATTACCTCTTCATTTATTCATTGTTGCTACGAAATAAGAATTTGCATCGGCAGTGACGCTTATTAACTGGCCACATTCTACTTTCGATTTATGTATGATTGCAGCTATTTATGTTTAAAAAAATAAATATTTTTTGATTGATACCTGACTTTACCTAATTTTATCTACATTGGGCTAATTATTGTTTCACACTTCCAAAATCTGAGAGTACCTACTCCTTCCTACAACTTACTGGCCATGTGTCATTTCCCATGGTTCCATCCATGTGAGGTTCTTCTGGGTTTTCTGTTTCTGTCCCACCCCCTCAAACTTACAAGTAGTTGACTGTCTGTTTGCCGAAATTAAAGCGCACCTTTTCCTTAAATTTAAATCAAAGTCACCTGCACCAGAGAAGCGCTCTATTTAGCTGATTAGTAAAACATGATGAAATTCATTCATGCAGTAGACGAAAGAGTTCTGGATGTGCTGGGTTTCCCACTATGAGTGCATACGACTGGTATGGAGTCATTTTGTGGACAAAAAAAGCAACATGCAGCAGAGAAAGAGAGAGAAAGAGAGAGAAAGAGAGAGAGAGACAGAGAGATGCAGCACTAGCTAATGTCACATTTCTATGAGTTATGCCAGAAAACAGTGCCATCTCTACTGTGTCCCTAAGCTGGAATTTCAATGTCTCTACTTCCTACACACACAGAGAGGGGGAGAGAGGGGAAGAGAGAGGGAGAGAGAGGGAGGGAGAGAGAAATCTGCAAAAAGTAAAAACAGCCCTGCACTTATACGTATTGCTTCATGTAGTGTATTGCTGACATGCTGGGAACAAATAACGAACCGTTATCATGCTGTCGAGCGAAACGTTTATTTTTAATGATAGGATATTTTAAATTATTACAGAACAAACATCATATGACTCCAATAAAAAAAAAGGTTAATATATTGTGTAAAATGCAAATAAAAACAGAGTGAAACGATTTGTGAATATATTAAACCCATATTTTATTCCACAAGTGTCTAACTCAAGGTCGGCGGACCAAATCTGGCCCGTCATCTCATTTAATGAGCTTTTAAACAATATGATTATCGTACATTCTTTGCAACGACCATTACCATGTAATCTTATTCATCATCCTTCCACTAGGTGGCAGCAGCCTATTTCAAACAGGTAGTCATTCATGACTCAAGAAAGCTTGCAAGGTAGCTGATCACTAAGTGTTGTCAGAAAAGGAAAAGAGAACAAATGATTAAACCAATCATTTTCCAAGAAATTTAATTTCCTGCCTTTTATGAAATGGATGTCAAGTGATTATTCAGCCCTTGGTGACCTGCACATTTTGTGATTTGGCCTTAAGTGAAAATGAGTTTAAAACCCCTGTTTTTTTCACAATAGAACAACGAAAGAAAACGTATTAGAAAACTGAGCCATTTTACTATTTTATTTAAAAATAATAATAATAATAAATTTAGCTCATTTTGAATAGTATGGCAGCAGTGCATGTCAAAAAAGTTAGGACGGGGAGCAAAAAAGGCTTGAAAAGTAAGTGGTATTTATAAGAAACTGCCGAAGGAACATTCATTCATTTATACATTTATTGAACCACTTTATTCCACTCAGGTTGCTGGGAGGCTGGAGCCTCAGCTGAATCTGGATGAAGGCGAGGTACACCCTGAACATCTCGCCAGTCCATCACAGGGCTAAAACACACACAAGCATTCACACGCAAACACCTAGGAGCAATTTGGAACAGCCAGTTTGCCCAATGTGTTTGTCTTTAGACAGGGGAGGAAACCACATGGGGAAAGCATGAAAACTTCAGACAGAAACACCCTCGCCGAGCCTGGGACTTGAGCCCAACGTGTTCTTGCTGTGTGGCGGGCATGATAACAACTCCACCGTGTAACCCTGGATGTACATTTCGAATTTACTTTGGTTAATTGGCAACAGGTCAGGAACAATTGGGTATAAAAGCACATCTGGGCAGAAGTTCACCAGTCTGCAAAAGAAAACCCAAAAACTATGTTTATAGTGTACATTGTGAAACAATTTCAGAATAATGTCCCTTAATGTAAAAATAAATAAATAATATATCTGTGCACAGGAAGGATAGCTGAAAATCAATACAGGATGCCTGTGATATTCAGAACCTTAGGCAGCGCTGCATTAAAAACGGGCATGATGTCGTCATGGACACCACTGCATGGGCTCAGGAGGACTTCCAGAAATCATTTCCTGTGAACACAACGGTCACTGATAACACCGGATGGTCCCTCTGCTCTTTAGTCTTGAGGATGAAAGGTCCAGGTCTTCCAAAAGGAGTTTCATATTTTGATTCATCTGATCACAGAACAGCGCACCACGGTGCCGCAATCCGTGTTTAATACGTGTTGGTCTAAAAGAGGGCGGAGTTTTGCATCAGGTTCACGTATGGCTTCTTTGCATGATAGATCTTTAACCTGCATTTGTAGATGGTGTGGCGCACTGTTTTGACTGACAGTGATTTCGGAAAGTCTTCCTGAGCCCAGATGAGGTGATGTCTGAGCGTAAACAGGAAATTGGGAAATTGGCTGCACAGATTTATTTAGTTTCAGTGCAGTCCAAAACATGAAAACAAAACAAGAGACGAGATCATGAACTAGAATCACTTGCAGAGTGATTCAAACATTAGGCACGCAATGTACTCAACATGTACTTCTGCCACTGGTGAGATAATATTACACCGCGCGACTGGTATGATTACATGTATACTGATGAGTATAGACACACAGACAGCGCTCGCTCTCTCTGTCTCTGTCTCTCTTTCTCTTGCTCTCCCTTTCACTCTGTCTTTCTCTTGCTCCATCTCTTTCTTTCTCTCTCTCTCTCTCTCTCTCTCTCTCTCTCTCTCTCTCTCTCT
>JAOUQZ010000051.1:5630338-5640814 GCA_028564935.1 Neosilurus hyrtlii | reverse complement strand
AGAGAGAGAGAGAGAGAGAGAGAGAGAGAGAGAGAGAGAGAGAGAGAGAGAGAGAGAGAGAGAGAGAGAGAGAGGTTGTGGCCAAAGAGAATCCAAGTCACAATCTTGAGATTAGAATCCAAACCCAAGCAAAAAGGTCAGGCAATGAACAAACAGGTTATCACAGAACAAGACTGTATTCACATGAGATAACAAATGTGGGTCAAAACCACATGGAACAAAGACTTACTATGTCAGATGAAACATCGAGCTCAGTGAATACTTTGTACTGGATAAAGAACCAAGATGGCTTAAAACAAACAACAATCAATAAACAAACTGAAAACTGATGAAAGTAACCAGGACACATTAGGAAGCCAACCAATGGCAAGACATGGGCAAAGACAAGACATCAATGAGAACAAAATGAACATGGCAGTGTGTGTGTACTATAGCGAGGAGAGCTGTGATTCACGGTGAGAGCCACATCATGCACAGTTCACTAAAGGGGTAAAAAATTCTCTCTCTCTTTCTCTTAAACACACACCCACCCACACACACACACACACACACACACTAGAATGGTCCTTTACATGTAATAAAATGTATGCTTTTATTTTAGTGCCATAAATGGCTCTACAGTTCTCTCATTCTCATTCACTCACTCATGTGCTGAACCGCTTAATCCTACTAGCATTGCGGGGTGGCTGGAGCCCATCTCAGCCGACACCAGGCGAAAGCAGGGTACACCCTGAACAGCTCACCAGACTATTGTAGGGCCAACGCACACACAACTATTCACAGTCACATACATCTATGGGGAGTTTCACACAGCCAATTAGTCTAATGTGGATGTCGTTGGACTGTGGGAGTCTCGTAAGAAAATACTGTATCCATCATTGTATCCTTATCAGTGGTGGAGAGAAAATTGCAAAAATACCCAAATGTGGGCAAACATGCAATATAATGGTATATTAAATGTTTTAACAAACATGCATATTACAGATCAGAGACAGTCAAACCTTTAAAGATCTATATGTATAGATCTGTTTTATTTTTTATTGTAAATGCTTCATAAATGTTTACTGTAGTTTGAAAAGATACAATAACACATTTTTTTACTGCATTAGTACAGTACTTGTTTATTAATTGTTAATATAAATACTTTCACTATCAAACATCCCCCTATTTCTAAATTCCCAGTGGAAGCCCTGATTATTTGCCTTAATTTTTGTATAAGCCTAACCTAAATGTTTGTCTATGCAGTGAGTGAAGTTAAACTGGAGTCAAACCTTGCCAATTAAACTGACTCTGATTAAAAAAATTAATGCAGTCCCTGTTTTTCATGGTTATATAGCTGCTGGTAATGTTCCACAACGTTTGTATAGAACAATTTTCTATAGAACTTTTTCTACAGAACGTCCCAAACTTCTATAGAACATTTTTTGCAGGCATTTTTTACACCACTGTACCGCCCGCTATACAGTTCTACAGTTTCAGAGACAAATTTTAAACCCAAGACTACTTAAGATTTTTCGATTCCTAGGTTCACATCAGCATCACCATTATCATCATCATCATCATCATCATCAGGTACCAGGGGATGAAATCTAGGCTTTAGAGTGCCTAAAAAAAGTGCACATACCCCTAAAACTCTAACCTAATTAATCATCTATCAGTGTTACAGATGTTTTGACAGCTGCTTTCCTGACGGTTATCATCATCATCACTATCTCTAGATTTCCTCTTATCCCCATATCACCTTATATAACAAAATGGATTTTCTGTACCAAAATGTTTAAACAATCTGTTTTATTAACTATTCAGTCCTTTTGAACATATTTTATGATCAAGGGACAGAGTCTTATACACAGAAAACCTCACAATGGAACACGTCTGTCAGCTGTGATTAAAGTGAATTATTCTAAAATATCTCTCTTTCACTGTTTCACCTGAACTTCAGGTGTTCAGCTTCTATGATAAAAGCAGTAAGTAGATCTCTTGTTCAAAGTAATATATTCACTTTTAAACAGTAAAAAAGGACTGCTTTAACTTTGCTTTAGTGCTCAGCTTAGTAAATTCTGACATTGATGTCTGGAGCTAAGCTTCACATATTTGGACTAAGAGACATTTCTGAATGGAAAAATAGACTTTCAACCATCTCCATGATTGAAAGATAAAAACCTGAAATGGGCGGCATTGTGGCGTAGTGGTTAGCACATCCACCTCACAGCAAAAAGGTATTGGGCTCAAGTCCCGGGCTCGGATGTTTCTGTGTGGGGTTTAAATGTTTTCCTTGTACTTGTGTGCGGTTTCTCCAGATACTCTGACAATCCAGCAACATGAACATCAGGGTAATTGGTTATTGCAAACTGCCCCTAGGTGTGAGTGTGAATGGTTGTGTGTTTTGTCCCTGTAATGAACTGGTGAGCTGTTAAGGGTGTACCCCCCCCCCCCCCCCTTTGCCCAGTGACGGCTCAGATAGGATCCATCCTTCCTGCAGCCCTAGTAGGAATAAGTGGTTTGGCAAGTGAGTGAGCGAGAGAGTTTAATGTTATATGTAGAGAGTTTGCAGTGACACAGCTTTATGTACACAACTGTTAATATTCTGTATTACTGTTCATACTCTACGTTTTCACTGTAGTGCATTTTAATCCTAATGCTATCAGTAAGCGTCAAAATCTGCTGCAAATACTAACCATCTCGCATGCTGTGGAAGTTGTGGTTTTATCTCTTATGTTATAACCGCCTGAACGCTATGTTGCTTGGATGAAGACCATGACTTCATCAAAGTGTTTTTCACTATGTTGGTAGTTATTTCTCATCTATGTGTTGATTTATTATTATTATTATTATTATTATTATTATTATTTTGCTTTAAATGCCCTGGTCATTTCTGTTGTTGCCAAGCGGTGTCTATGGCACTGGTATATCTCATTCCAGCAGGGTTGGGGTCAGCATTAAAAACATTTTTTGTACCCAGACTAAATAACTCATCACTGTAGGTAGATTTTTTGTTGCCAAAAACGATTAGACTTGAGAAATAAATACTCAGTTTTCATTAAATTATAGATGATTAGCAATTATGTGTTGAAGAGGAAGTGGATGTCGATGGGACTACTAAACTGAACGACATCCACCGAGCCTGAGGCACATAATTGCTTTAGTATTTACTACATGGGAGCATAAACAACAAAAAAAACACACCAAAACGAGGTATTTATGGTTTAATTTTAAATCAAGACAGCGTGAGCTCAGCGAATGAGTGCAAGCTAAGTAACCGTGTCTCTTTAAACTACTTCCAGAGGTTATACAATCTGTAAAATATAAAGAAAAGCAAAATAAATTTAGATATTGTTGTTTACATTTTTTAACCATTACAGAGGCAGCACAGGTGAGCTCTGCGTTTTCAGCTGAAAGTGCTGTGTAACTAACTGCATCTTTTGAGCCTACTCAGAGATTAGTACACACTACATGGGAGCTGCGCTCCATAACAGTGTGCTTTTACACTAAATAAAATTTTAATAAGCTAAATGCTATGTGAAAATACAAGAAAAATAAATTATAATGAGATTTTGATGGTTTACTTCTTCAATTTAATGTGTGATAATTGTGACGCCACCTGCTCCAGGAGACAGTAACAAACTGTGAGTCATCTGTTGTCATTTAAGCATTATCCACTCAGGATAATGTCTAATATCTCCAAGATGGAAGACCAATCAGATTCCATTGTTTTTGTGTAGTATAATAACGAATATAGTATTTTTTATTGATATAAATGTTCAAATGATATAAAAACAGTTAAATATTCTTGGAATGTTTAAAATAATTGTAAAATTAGTGTGGCTGGAATTTTAGCTTTCTGTTTATGGAGATTTTACAGAACATTAAGAAATTCATTAACATTTTGCTTAAAAATCTACATTTAAAATTGTGATCCTTGGAAAAAATGATGTTATGAAAGCATTTTTTATTCATCAAAGAATACAATTGATGTATTTAGATGGGTGCATTTAAACGGCTCTGCAATCTTCTCCTAATTAAATATACAAAAACATTCCCTTGAGAAAAGTGCTTCTGACACCCCCAAACCCCATTAGTGTACATTTCTATCTAAAAGTACAGTACCCACCCAAAAAGCACACCCCGAACACTAATGAGTACTTGGGTCAAAGTTTTTGATTGGTGCTGTATGATAGTTCACTGTCCGGGCCAAGAAAAAATTGCACACACAAATATGTTGTTCTGCCTTTAGCTTAAGCTTATGTATTTAGCTCAACTTAAGGAACATAGAATTTATTTCCATCCAGTGTCGGGTTCATTTTTCACCAACTTCTTTAATTGACGAGGGAAAAACTGAACCACTCCATAAAGTCTTCTCCAGCACATCCCGAAAACTTTCAATAGGGTTAAGGTCGGGACTCTGGGGTGCCAATACATATGTGAAAACGATTCCTCGTGCTCCCTGAACCGCTCGCTCATTATTTGAGTCCGCATTTTATATCCGTGCCATCAGGGAAGAAAAAGTCCATTGATGTGATAACCTGCTCATTTAGTACATTCAGATCATCAGCTGACTTTTATTTTATTGCCACATTAATGTTGCTGAGCCTCGACATGACCAATTGGAGGAACAGTGCCATGGAGATTACACGCTGTGGTCAAGCCTGTATGTACTCCATGAAAATATTAGTGTGTGATTTTTATTTATTTATTTATTTTTGGCTGGGCAGTGTATTTTGGCTAGTTTATTTAATCTAGAGGATCCTGTGTTTGTATGCGACCTCAGCCCTGTATCTCTCAACTCTTCAGCATGCCTTCTCACTGACTGAGCCCATTTTCTCTTTCTCTGAAAGAATTGTTCCAAGTAGTGTGGAATTAAGACCTCTTACGTTTTTGCCTCTTCTTTGTTTTGCCTCTCCTCATTTCCACAGCAAGTAGATGTGGAAAAATGGGTATGTCTGCATTTTTATGCTCACAAAACATCAGCAAGCTCTGACAACCCTGTTCACCTGCCAGTCAGCTTTCAGCCAATATTCTGCATCAAAGATGAACCCCAAGCGCACACACATACGAAGCTTGTACATCCTCTTACTCACTCAGATTCATTGTGTCAGCATGAGATGGAAATGTAAAGCGCACTAAGCTGACCAAAAACATCTCACTGGCTGTCTGGTTTTGCATATGTACAGAAACAGGAAAGTAAATTGACACCTTCATTAGAGTTTTGTCTGTGAAACTAATCTGATCAAACTTGTTATTGCGTTATAATGTTTTATTATTTTAGATTGCATTATTTTTAGCATCTTGCTATATCGCGAACATGAGGAGCAAAAGAGTTTTCTGATTTTCAAAGAGGACGTATTGTGTGTCGTTCTGAGGATGGAATTAGCCAGCGTCACGTTGCACAAAACCTTGGGATTCCTCTTACCACAGTCAACAGAGTTCTTGTACAATTCGCCAGCAATGGCAAGGAATCAATAGCATCCCGCTCAGGTCGACCTGGACCCTCTGACCGGTGTCTTCAGACCGTGAAGTGGACTGTTGAAAAATAATCCCCGTTGTAGGGCAACTGAACTGTAAGGCAGAGAAACTCCAAGCGAGTCAGAATGAGGTATCTCCATCACCGTGGCGACTCTCTACATGTATACCTATGTATACATTTTTTGAAAATCATGGTGTCTATTTACTTTTGATGTCACTGTACATCATGCAAAATAAGGGCCTGTGTCCAACAAATGCATTTATAATTATTATTATTTATTTCTTTATTTATCTATTTTATTTGTCTTTATTTTTTACGTTGGCAGCATGAATTTTCTATCCGAATCCTCTGAAATTTAGTGTTAAAACTGCTTAACCACAAACAAAAAAAAACCACTCACCAAGCTATCAAAGTCAAGAGTGAAGCAGGAGCCAGACCCCTCCTTCCAAGGTATAGTCCTGCTATTGAGAGACGCTAACACACCAGGGCAGGATTTCTTTCCTTTGTTTTAATCAAAAAGAATTGATGTTCACTATGAAGGGATATGGAAGCGGAAGGGATATTTAAATTTTTTATTAATTCTTTTAATTAATTTAGTTATTTATTTATGTATTATTGGGTTTTTTTTTTTTTTTTTTGTATTCTAGCACCACATTTGTTGGACACAGGAGCTAAAAGCTTGTGTAGCGAATGGCCCATTTAGTAACCGAATTACCATACACTATACCAGTAGCTAGAGTAGAAGTGTGCCCTGTGGGAATTGACCCAGAATATTGTCTGAAGTAAAATTCCATAAAAATCATTCCATTTTTGTGTCTAGTCACAACGCGTTCTACATAATTCATCTGACTTCCCCACCCTGGTCCTGGAGGACCTCCTGTCCTGCACAGTGTAGTGTATTCCTTGCTCCCAATTCGCCTGATTCAACTAATATGGTAATTAACAGCTCTTCCTGGGTTGAATGAGTGTATCAGAGCAGGAAAAACATTAAAATGTGCAGGACAAAGGGTCCTCCAGGACCAGGGTTAGCAACCTTTGTTCTACATCATACGAAACCATTCCTCTACATGATCTAGGTTGAATGTGGATGAGCCACAAGGCTACTCTTTATTAGTCTGCCTGTGAAAGAGACTTCTTTAAGTGGGGCAAGTTCCTGGATCCGTGTCTGTTTTTGTACTTTTTGTGTCAACCAAACATCAGTGTGGACCTCCTGTTCCTCCTGTTACTGACCTGCTTCCTTTTAAAGCCTACATATAATATTGTCTGCATACTATATACTGTTGCAAGCTGACAAGCTTCTTAATCACAGATTGAAATCCAGAGGGATGCACATAGCCATTAACGGCCAGGATCCCAAAAGTGCAAATTGGCCGAGCTCTCAGAGAGGGAGGGACTGCATATGCTCTCTTCCTTGTCACTCACAGCAACACTATCCAATCATGGACACAAGTGAGCTAATGCATGCAAAAGTTTGCAGATATTGCTTCCCTCAGAGTGTATCACATCTCTCCTGATATTGTCGACTGGCATCATGTGCCTCGGAGGATACACGTGGTGACCTTTGCCCTAGGTTGTAGCTGTTGTGAGACAAAGGGAAGAGATGCCTGGTAAGTGGGACTTGACAAGTCAGTGTTTGCTCACTGGTTAAGACTCTGGGTTACTGGTCAGAAGGTTGGGGGTTCAAGCCCAAATACCACCACGCTGTCATTGTTGGGTCTTTGAGCAAGGCTCTTAACCCTAAACTGCCCACATGGATGAATGATGAGAATGGATGGAAAAGTACGTTGCTTGGGATAAGAGCGTCTGTTAAATGACCTAAATGTAGTCAAGTTCCATGACTAAAAATCTGCGAGGAAAAAAAAAACCCAGTCAAACGCTTAAATGCATCTGTAGTTAGATGATGCAGTGCATAGTTAGAGCTAACATTAGCTTAGCTAGTTGCCCATGCAAACTACTGCAGATTTTCTTCCAGCAGATCTTTACTGTTCTGGATTTGCCTTCTGCTATCTACATATATAGACATCCATGCATTGCACTACAAATCTGAGAGAGGTCTTGATCATTTTGGCCAGTTTTCTTGCCACCAGGAACCTGCAGGTGGCTCACTAATGGGAGGTGCATGAGGTACACCATGATGAGTGATGTGTCACACCGAACAGGAATGACCTCCTACTGAAAGAACTCATGTTCACCTCTGTCTTACTGAAACATGAATGCGTAGGATCCTGGAACGTAAGTGCGTTTCATTTTTCGAAGTTCAGTGGTTTTGAAAAGAAGGGTCACTATATAAAGTGAATCAGAGCAGTGGGGAACGCATTAGCGCCATTTCAGCATTCAGTTAAAAAATGACTGTAACTTTGACTCGTATCACTTTAGCTGATGCTTTTATGTTGCATTATGTTGCTCGGTGTCCTTTAAATCACGTCACCTTCCGCCCATGCTCTTTTGTCCTGGATCATTACCGTATCACTTCTTGACTTGCTTTGCACATGGCTGCATGTCTGCTTGTCTGCCCTGACCAGGGTCTCTTTGAGGGTCACAACCGACAGACGGTAGGTATTTAAGGTCACATGAACATATCTCTAATTTTTAATTATTAGTTGGAGCTTCAGATGCTTACAGCAATATTAATATCTGACTTTACTCTCCTTTACAACATTATAGTGAAGGAAATGGCAGTTTCAGGGTTTTAAGGTGGTATTGTTTATATTTAGTACTGGTATTGGCCTAGGAATATTTGTTTAATTAAATAAAGGGGAAATGTTAGGAACTGACTAAACCTGGCTGGACATGTTACTGAGTCCTTATATGGTACTTATAATGACTAATTGGACAGAAGGATGTGGGCGTGTCCCTGGAATTAATATGTGCGTACATTTAACAGATTTTACCATCCGGGTATATAACATGACTTGAGTAAACATGCTTTATTCTTTTTAGTTTTAAATAAATAGTTTAGGTCTTTAGTGCTAATATTAGTTAGCTGACATCGGCTAGCTTGACAAGACTTTGAAGGCTTTTTAAAGGAGAAATCCATGTGATTACACTTCATATAAAGGCTGCAGGACATGTCCAGCTGTCCCACTCAAAGACACGCCTGCCAGCCTACAACATCTCCTGGTGCTCTATGCTTTTGCAGTTTTTTCCATGATGTCCTGATTTCTCATGATTTCTGTGCATTCTTCTTTTAAGACAAGCTCATAACACCCATCTGTTTGCAGGATAGTAGTAGAGATGTAAAAGTGATGCATGGTAGCTGAGCCTCGGCTCATAAAGTAACACTATTTTAGTCCAAAGGTTAGGACAACTGGGGATCAGTATTAACTAGAAGTTAAGTAATGAAGGCAGAAGTATTAGAGATGCAAGCTATAAATAATAATTCTTACACCAAATAGTCATAAATAAGGCTGGTTTCTTTTATTAATTGATTTATAATGTAGCTTAATAATTTATTTTTTATTTTTTTATATATTGTCAAAAAGCATCTTGGTGTAAAGAGAAAAAGAAAATCACATCAATGTGTGCTGTTTTTTTCTCTCTTTAGGTTTGGTGATTATTTAGCACAATTTTATTGCATTTTTCATTATTAATAATATTTATGATTTTTTTCTCATGCTATGCAGAAATTCATGATGAAGGTAAGATTGTGTGTGTGTGTATTTGTGTGTCTGTATGAGCGTCTGTATGAGCGTCTGTATGTGCACGCTTACCATCTTTATTTCTGTTGGTATCCACTGCCATTAGAAGCCTCTGTTGAATATTATATTTTATGTCACTCATATCATTCTCTTAGTTTTTGAGACACCAGGGCATTGTAGAATTCCTGAATCAGCCAATTATGTAACATTCTCATCATGGGGGAACAAATGTAATCTCAGTCACTAACAATAGTTAGTTTACGTTGTTTTTGGTTCTTGACAGGTTGGTTTTAATATTTCAGAAGCTGCTGATTTTGTGGGATTTGCATACTCTGCATTCTCTATACGTAACTGTGCAAAATATATACAGTGAGCATCGGTTTTGTGGATTGAAGTACCCGGAGTATCAGAGTGGGATGGTCAGACTGGTTTTGAGCTGGTAGGAAAGCTACAGTATTCAAATAATCACTCTATATAACCATGATGAGAATGTAAAACACGTCAAGCCTTGAGGCAGACTGCCTCAACCTTATTGGATTCTGCTTATGTCAATCAAGGACAGGAAGCTGACGCTTCAGCAGGCACTAAAACTATACAGTTAAAGATTGCAGAAACAATTCCTATTAGTTTGTTTTTATAATCAATGGTGATACAGACATTCCAAATCATTAAATGTAACTGTACACAGGTTTGAAAAAACAAGGATAACATATTATTCTTTTATGAATTTATTTAAGTCATTAATTGCTTTTTTATTTATTTTTTTGATACTCTTGTTTTTTTTTCAGCTTATGTGTATGGGGTGTTGGTGTGAGTGTATGTCCTAGAGCACCATTGCTGTGCTAATATTCCACTTTATTATATACATCATCCTTATTACTGGTTTACAGTCATGTGAAAAAATTAGGACAGCCTATTAAAGCCTGTGTATTTTTGTAATAATTTTGGATTTATTAACATTTCATCTTTAACAATACTGAGAGATGCAAGTAATATATCTGAACAATTGAAACTGAATAAAAACTTTTTAAGATCTTCTGTAAAATGAGATTCTACAGAAATACATATTTTACATGAGGAAAAAGTTAGGACACCCTATCCCCTTAATCGCTAGTGTTACCCTCTTTGGCTGAAATAACTGCAGTGAGACGCTTCTTGTAGCCGTCTACCCGTTTCTGACATCTTTCGGAAGGAAGTTTGCCCCCTTCCTCAGTGCAGAATTGTTTCAACTGTGAGATGTTTGAGGGATTTCTTGCACGTACAGCTTGTTTCAAGTCAACCAACAGCATCCCAATGCGATTAAGATCTGGACTCTGACTCGGCCATTCCAGGACTCTCCATTTCTTAGTATTCAGCCAGTCCTTGGTGGATTTA
>JAOUQZ010000051.1:5579554-5590237 GCA_028564935.1 Neosilurus hyrtlii | reverse complement strand
GTGTGTGTGTGTGTGTGTGTGTGTGTGTGTGTGTGTGTGTGTGTGTGTGTGTGTGTGTGTGTGTGTGTGTTTAATAAAGATATGAGCTGTCCAGTGGCTATAAACCTGCTCCAATGGATCTGAGCCACATTAAACTTGCCTCTACACAGGAGGCCATGGTGGACAGACTGGCTGAGAATGCTCACAACGTGTGGGCCAGAGACCGCATTCGCCAGGGATGGACCTATGGCATCCAGCAGGTGTGTGTGTGTGTGTGTGTTAATATAGGGCGCTTGCTGCTACGAGGCAGGATTTTCTCGGCCGTCTGCCAGAAAGACAGAGACAGATTCCGATAACAGAGTTACCCGTCATCCGATAGCGCAATTAGCATCACCTAGAGATTTTTTTTAGTGCAGGACCAAAGTGCAGTGAAATAGAAAGAGACAGAAGAGAAGAGCGGAGGAGGAATGATTCTGCATCTGGGTGCCATTACTGTTGTCACAGTTATTCATGAAAGGCATTAAGGGGTCTACAGTGGAACGTTTCTAAAATGACACGCGGCATTATCTGACAGCGCGATCGGCTCCTGCCGCAGTGACACATGACCCGGACACGCTGACAGAACAGCGTGTACAGCTCCTTCTAAGCCATACCGTATCACATTCAAACCGGGCATTTAGATGCCAGTTATATTTTGACTCATTGTGCAATTAAAATAATAATAATAATAATAATAATAATAATAATAAAAATATGTACACAGCACATTTGGAATAGTCAGTGCTTGAAGCAAGCCAGTATTGTCTGGTGTGGCGTACTAACACATGTTGTGCCTTTTTAAACGTTCACTCCTCTAATACAGTTGGTGACTTGTTGAACTGAATTACAATGGGGGTGATCACACTATAGGTGCAACCGAGAAGCGACTGACACGAATTGCTTTTTTTTGTGAGTTTTAAAAATTTGTGTCAACATGTTTTGCGACTCCACATGTAAGCGATTATTTATGTATTTATTTATTTATGTATGTATGCATTTATTTGTTTGTTTGTTTGTTTGTTTGTTTATTTATTTAAGAGATGATGGCGTGACAATGCACAACTGATTTGCGAGTAATTTACGGATGTTTGTAGAAAAAAAAAAGCGAATCTCCTGTCGCACATCAGTCGCGTTTGGTTCTTAAACCAATCGCTATTTATTTGTGTGTTGTTATCGTGAACAAATTGCGAATAAAATACAAATCATGACAAAAAATACAGAATATGGCTGATACCAGCGAGTCTCAAAGTTTTCTCAAACTTCCCGCGTGGACGTCTTCAAACTGTCGCTTTTCCTTGCGAATGAGAAACGAATAATTTGTAAGCAAAACGACAACTTTGCGACCTTCTCGCGGCGTGCAGACTGTTTGAGATTACTCCGTGTCAGAGCCTCCTTTTGTGGTGTTTGCAGAAATTTCGAACACGTTTGAAATTTTTTGTGATGAGTGAATGTCGCGAGACAAATTTTGAGAATATTTTGAGAATGAAAATCGACAGCCGTGAATTGCCATTTTCGTCAGTCGCTTTTCTACCGCACCCCTAGTGTGATCACCTCCTAAGTAAATATTAACTGCTGATCAGTGCTCATTACGGGAATAGAACCTGTATTTATGACTTTTATTTTAAAGCCTCGTGTTTGGCTGTCAGATACAGGACACTGTGTATAAGGGACAGGTGACGGCAACCCCTGATATCTTCCAGCTTTGTTATTTCTTTAATGTCAGCACTCATGGCATCCTCCTGAGAGAAGCTTATCGAGCTGCATGCATTATGTATACAGATTACTGCCATATCAAATAGCCTTTCTCTTCCTCTCTGCCTCCTACTGTAGGACGTGAAGAACAAGCGGAATCCGCGGCTGGTGCCTTATGCTCTTCTGGATGAACGAACCAAGAAATCGAACAAGGACAGCTTGCGGGAGGCTGTGCGCACTTTACTAGGTTACGGATACAACCTGGAGGCTCCTGACCAAGACCATGGTATCAAGCTTATTTTTAAAGCCTGTGCAAATTAGCTATGTTTATCACACCTTTTGTATCCAGGAACCCGAAATAGGGAAAATGGCTGTTCACCTGATGATGTTCATAATAGCTGTTCACCCGATGATGCCTTTCGCATGGCCGTGAACTCGTGCAGCATGTAGAAGAGGGTAGATAGCGTTTTTCTCTGAATATGTTTCGCCGGCAGGTGATTCAGCATGAACAGCAGTTTGAAATTAAGCTGTTGGCTGGTTTGATTTGTCTCAATAGGAGCACATGTTCATGTTCCTTCAGTGTTTGGTATGGTGAGATATTTGCTGGACTAGAATTGGTAGAAGAGCATATTAGGACAAAATTAGGAATTGAAATACTGATTTATTTATTTATTTTATTTTTTGTCACAGAACTCACAAAGGCTAAGACTTGCATTTTAAATTCTTGAATGCACATAGTCTGGATGGTGGTAAACTTCTAATGGTAGGCACTGTGGCATAGCGGTTAGCACGTCCGCCTTGCAGCAAGAAGGTCTTCAGTCTGAGTCCTGGGCTCACCAAGGGTGTTTCTGTGTGGAGTTTGCATGTTTTCCCCGTGCTTGTGTGGGTTTCCTCTGGGTACTCCGATGTTCTCCCACAGTCCAAAGACATGCCCATTAGCCTAACTGGTTGTTCCAAATTGCCCCTAGGTGTAAGAGTGACTGATTATAATTGACGTGTGTGGGTGTGTGTGTGTGTGTGTGTGTGTGTGTGTGTGTGTGTGTGGCCTGTGAAGGGTTGGCGAGCTGTTCAAGGTGTACCCTGCCTTTGCCCAGAGATGTCTGAGATAGGCTCCAGACTCCCCGTGACCCTAGTGGGATTAAGTGCTTCACCAAACAAATAAAGAAAAATGAAAGAAAAACCAAGCAATAGATTAACAGATGTACCAAAAGGTCAAAGTTCACCTGATCTCACTACACTTTTCGAAAACAAAGATTTAAATCTAGAGTTTCATGTCGACGTGTATGTAAAGCTAAGAAACCCTAACATGTTATGTTATTTGATGTTCAATAAATGTTGTTTTGCTTTCATTAGTTTTATGATGTAGGAAAAATAATTTTTGGCAATTTTTTGGATGATTTTTCCTGTTTTCCTTTGTGTCTGTTTATTTTTTCTTTTTTCTTGTAAAGCACTTTGGAAGATTAAATTTAATGATTTAATGCTTAAATGTGACCAACATACAGAGACACAAAGACTACTTTCTTTACTGACATAAATCAATTTGATTGTTATTATTATTGTTGTTGTTAGCATTAGTAGTAGTAGTAGGGGTATTAGTTTATTATTAATGTTATGCGTTTGTTTATTTATTTATTTATATCTAAAATGTTTTTGTACTCATCCAATAATGCATGATCCACACAGTAATTCTCAATAGCATAAACCAGTACAAAAAAAACCCAAAAACCACAGGATGACTCAGACTTGCACAGTAGTGTGTATCTGAGTGTGTTGTACCTGGTGATGTTGTTCCTGCTGTTTTCAGTTTCTGTTTAAGGATTTTAATTTTAAGCATCATCTTGAGTATGTGACTTTTTAAGATTTTTAAATATTCCACTTTACGGCTGTTTTAGGTTTTAACTTTTTTGTGTGTGTGTGTCCAATTGCAAAGTAAATTTCTTACACTTTAACAGAGTGGAAGATCCCCCCGGTGTGTCCATTTCCCACCAGGTTGATGCCCATTTCCCACCCCTGGTCCCAGAGTAACATCTTCCCTGCATATTTTAGTGCTTTCCGCTGGTCTAATGCATCCACTTCATCTCTGTTAATGATCGGATTTGTTGAATCAGGGGCGTGGGAGCAGAGAAGTACTAAAGTGTAAACAGATAATGGGTTCTCCGGCACCCGGACTGTGGATCTGTATGTAGGATATAAATCTACCAGACCGTTAGAGTGAAATGTGAAGCCAAACATTCTTAGCTTTCTGGTAGACAGATGCTACAGCATTTCTGCGATTATAACTCGTACGGACAAAATCTTTCACAGTTTTTACCTCTCAGCCAGTTATGGCTGGAGGGTTATTGCCGTTGGCCGGGCAGGTGGGCGGCGTGACAATAACTGTCCCGGCCATTGCTCGGCTCATACACAGGCCAACTTTCTGAACTTTTGCATAGGCACTCTCTTTGACCTTAACCTGTGTGTGGGGTAGCTAATTTGCATATATGACCTTTGACCTTGGCACAGTGACCTTGAACATTGAAATATTGTCCGGGCCATTGCTTAGCTTACATGCATAATAACTTTGTGAACTTTCCATAGGCACTCCCTATGACCTAAACCTGTGTGTCGGTTAGCTAATTTTCATTTGTGACCTTTGACCTTGGCACAGTGACCTTGAACATATAAAGTTTGTCCCGGCCATTGCTCGGCTCATATCCATGATAGCTTTCTGAACTTTTGCATAGGCACTCCCTATGACCTAAACCTGTGCGTAGGTTGGCGATTACAATGTTGATTAAAACTATTCGTATGGGGGGTGGCTTTTGTCCCCCGTGCGCTTGAGACGTTCTGGCTGAGGGGTTACGACGTTGTACAGAATGACTATTTTTCCTTCAGATTTCATTCTGCTGCTGGAAGATATCCAGTTCATTTACTCTGGCAACCTGCGACACGCTTTGGATCTTAAAAGGTTCAAGTCCTGATTTTAAAGTTAGTAGGATTGTCATGTGACCAAGAATTTACAAAGCACAAAATCCTCTATTCTTCGCGACATTATTATGTAAGAAAGTTTAAACAAACAGTTTTGGTTCTGGTAGTTACCAAGGAATTAATCAATTAAGGATCACCATGTAGAGGTTCTCAACACGATCCAGTGCTGTGGTACTAAATGGAAGGTAATTGGTAGTAATATTTTCAGATTGGATGCACTGCCATTAGTCCTCTTTGTAAGTGACCAGTTTCTCTTCTCCTTTCTCTTTTGTCCAACAGCTCGAGCAGACATTAGCAACGTATCTGCAGAACGTTTCCGGATCTTCCGGGCTGAAAAGACGTACTGTGTGAATGCTGGGAAGTGGTACTTTGAGCTGGAGGTGGTGACGGCAGGCGAGATGAGGGTGGGCTGGGCTCGTCCTGGTTGCCTGCCAGATCAGGAGCTGGGCTCCGATGACCAGGCCTTCGTGTTTGATGGATTTAAGGTAAGGAAAGAGATGACCAGAAGTCAAATCTTAAACATTTTTGAACAGGACATGAACAGAAACTTCTAATATGACTTCCCAACTGCGCACAAGATCATATGGAGTGCATGATTTATAACTCGAATAATGGGGCTATAACTAAAGCGTTCTTTAAATTTAAAATATACTGTGCATTGAAGTGTGTTTTTTTTTTTGAGGGTAAACTAAATGTCACTGTACTGTGATGAAACACATCAATGCTAAGCGTTGAAAATCACTCAAAACTCCAATGTTGGTTAAAATCACCCTGAATCTTGCAAGGCTGGTGAAAAGTCGACTGGTTGGTAATTCTCTACATCAGGAAAATACATATACGCTGCCCGGCCAAAAAACAAGGCGGCACACTATAATATTTTCATAGGGTGCATTTAGTCTTGATCACAGCGTGTAATCTCCATGGCACTGTTGCTCCAGTTGGTCCGGTCGAGGCTCAGCAACATTAATGTGGCAATAAAATGAAGTCAGCTGATGAGCTGAATGTACTGAATGAGCAGGTTATCACATCAATGGACTTTTTCTTCCCTGATGGCACAGATATAATAATGAGCGAGTGGTTCAGGGAGCACGAAGAATCATTTTCACATATGTATTGGCACCCCAGAGTCCTGACCTTTACCCTATTGAAAGTTTTCGGGATGTGCCGGAGAAGACTTTATGGCGTGGTTCAGTTTTTCCCTCGTCAATTCAAGACGTCGGTGAGAAATGAACCCGACACTGGATGGAAATAAATGTTATGTTGCTTGAGTTTGTTGAAACAGTGCTATAAATATTACTTGCTGTAAGCGAGGCTAAAGGCAGTCCATGAAAATATTCGAATGTGTGCCTTTTTTTTGGCTGGGCAGTGTATATCAGTGATATATGTGAGATATGATATAAGAACAGAAAAACTGATTGTCCACTGGACTCCCGCTTGATGGTAAATAGACAGCACGCATTAAATTTTTTAAAATCCGGTATTAAATATCATTAATATTGTATTTATATTAATTTACATTAATATTGTCTCTGCACCTACAAAACCAAATGTAATGTTAACACTACAAACTCCACATGAATATGTAATCTTCAGTAATCAGTAATATGAAGCACATCACCCTGTTTTTTAGTATAAAATGTAAGGGATTAATAATGAGGGAGGGAGGGAGGGAGAGAGAGGGAGAGAGAGAGAGGGAGAGAGTCTCCGCCCTGCATCCTGTGTTTTAAATTTAAGCTCATGTACCTGAACTGGAGCTCCCATGCTTACTGCTTGTTTTGCATTTATTCCACGACCTGTTACCTGCACGTCTGTCTGCTAGTCTGTATAATATTTTTAGTTTGTTTATAGTCTGAGGTCTGTGAGCCTCTCTTTTGTGGTTCAGTTTGGTTCCTAATAAACCCCAGTTCTCTTTTATTCTTGCATGTGCATGATCTGCTGGTTCTATGTAATTAAGTGAGGTAAATATATGAAATGAATTATTCATTTTTATTTGATTAATATTTTATATTGCCATATTTGTACACCTAGTTTATGTAAAACAGTCATGGTGACAGATACAATGACATTATTCTCACGTTATAACTCAATACAAAGGTTTCGATGGGCGGATCCCAATGGACTTTTAGCTTCCTGTATAAATGGCCTCTGTAATGTCCGAATGGCTGCAATACATTGTCTAGTGCACTGCTTTATTACAGAGACAGTTATTTGTAATTAAGCCCACATTATCACTAGTGAGGTAAAGATAACTTCAGCGTATTGGCTTCCTCGTCAAGACTGATACAAAAATGACTGGTATCCAACCAACTGGCTTATATAATGTCTGATCCGTGTTTTATAATAGGGCCTAATGCTAGGTTACATTACGCTACGTTACCTGGATGATGTGTTTACACTAACACTACTAGATAGATAGATAGATAGATAGATACTAAATATATATATATAGATCAATAGATAGATATTTTATTAATTTCAGAGGGAAATTCAAGTTTCACAGCAAATTAAATTTTTCACAGCAAATTCATACCATTACTACTGTTATGACATTATTTACTATGTCATTAATGGAGAAATTCAAATAAAAAAAATTACCTCTTTCGCGTCTTGCTCTGTAAAACTTAAAGACGAAGTTGAAGATGAACTTGTAATGATCTAATTAGATCCCCGCGTTCGACCTATTGGAAAGTTTCTGTATGTAAAAGTAATGACTATCGCAATATTACTTTACATCGGAACAATTTCCGTAAGCGCGCAAATAACTCATAATATTAACAACAACAATATTTAGCCCACACAAAAGGTAATAACTTACTAGGATGGAGCACGCAATCATGGACTGCGAATAGACAAACACACACGCAGTTTCCTGCGGAATGAACATCGGCCTGTCACAGTACCTTCCGCGTTGCTCACACGAAAGGAAACAAAAGAAGGAAATTAACTCAATCACAGAGTCGACTGATAATCAATTTCATGATAAATATGCGTGTGTGTGTGTGTGTGTGTGTATGTATATATATCTTTGTGTGTGTATGTTAATGTTTTAGAATCCATTCTCATTGTCCATATAAAAATAATTTTGATTTTGATGCTAAGATCAAAAATATTCTGAAGCTTTATTTGGTGGCGAAGTGTGAAGCCCATGATGGCTGTGATCTGGGTGTATATAAGAACACGGAGGCTGTGATTTCCCCCAGCTGCCTCTCCATCTCACCCAGAGTGACTCAGAGCTCATCGGCCCAGGTGCAAAGAGAGAGAGCAAAAAAACGAGTGTGCATGTGCATGGGAGAGAAATAGCAAGGAGTTGGGTTACTGATGGATGGGAAAAAATCCAAGATAACATATTGAACAGCATAAAGAGCCTACAGTACCATCATCATTATCGTCATCAGTACCAGAATTTGTGAGAGTTATAAAGATGGAGAGGCCAGGTGGGTGTGCGAGGGCTCCAGATATGGAAAGAAGAGTTGCTGTGCCTTGTCAGAATAAATATATAATGTACCTTCACTCATTTTAATGTCTTTTATGACCGATTTTTCTCTATTGTATGTGTGTTATCTCCAGGCCCAGAGGTGGCACCAGGGGAACGAGCACTTTGGGCGTTCGTGGTTGCCAGGTGATGTTGTAGGCTGCATGGTGGACTTGAATGAGCATACCATGATGTTTACACTGAACGGAGAGGTGCTGCTGGATGACTCGGGCTCTGAACTCGCATTCAAGGACTTCGAGGTCTGGGAAGGTTAGTAACAATTCTGTGTTTGTCTATGTTTATAAGAATTTGTGTGTGTGTGTGTGTGTGTGTGTGTGTGTGTGTGTGTGTGTGTGTGTGTGTGAGAGAGAGAGAGATGCTGGTGGTTTTATGGTTCTGATACACACTGACTCTCTCTCACTGAGAGACAGACAGGAAATGTACCATATTAGTGGCCCATTAATTACACACAGGTGTAACCAATCATTCATTTCCCGCTTGTAATCTCCTTCCATACACAGCTAATTGGGGTGTAGTGATAAACAAAGGACAAACTGTATTACGATACAAAGATGAAACAACAAGTATCATGAACGTGTGCCATTAACACTTGGAAAATCTCTGTTAAGTGTATAATGCAGTTGACATTAAACTGCATCCAACAGGCAGATGAAGGTCCCTCACTGACACCCCAACGCCAGCCAGATGAGTGTCACTCATCAACTCCCCAATGGCAGCCGGAAGAAGGTCACTCACAGGCACCCAAACAGCACAACAAATGTGGAAGGACCTGACCACTCACCACATTATCCAGGCCGGGTTTGCCAAAAATGGATCGTCATGCAATAGTCCACGTTGTGCCGTCAGGGAGTGCACCGCTTCCTTGACGAGCAAATGCTATAGGAGGAGAGGTAACGGACTCCTTGAATACTGCCACCGAGGATGAAGGAACGATGTCAAACATCACCATCGTAGATTGTATACATGGACAAGACCTGGAGATCAGGAAAGCGAGGCAGGAGTGCGAGGAAGGAGTGAACCTAATGTGGACGTGGTGTTAGACAAGGCTGCATCTCATCACCAATACTATTCAACATCTATACAGAGGATATTATTAGAGAAGCCACAGAAAACATCAAAGTGGGAGTCAAACTGTGAGAGTTGGACCCTCTCCAAGAAAGTCACCAATAATGTGAAAGCCTTTGAGATGTGGACTTACGGCAGAATACTGTGAGTGTCATTGAGGGACAGAAGAACAAATGAATGGGTGCCACAAAAACTAAGAACAAAAATGATTCTATTCCAACAAACTGTCAACCGAAAAATGCAATACTTTGGCCAAGTAATCAGACATGATGGCCTGGAGAAGACCATCATCCAAGGCAAAGTAGAACAAAGAACAGCTTGGGGACGACCAAGGCGAGCCTGGGATGCAGATATTGAGGAGTGGACAGGATGCATTCTAGATCAGGCATCCCAGCGTGCATAGCAGCGTGAGCAGTTGCGTGACACAGAGGTCACAGCAGCTTGTCTGAGAGCCAATTATATTAGAGAGAGAGAGAATGCTTGAACACCAGAGGTCCCAATCTGCACAACCCGTAGAATTTAACATCTATGTATATAGAGTGAGCATGTAAGTCACATGATCACATTTCATGGAGAGCCTAAGCGGTTACTAAAATGGTTAGTCATTCACCCATCCATCCATTTATTATATACACTTATCAGTTACAGTCATGGAGAGGTTGGAGCCAGTTCTTCAGATAAGAGGCAGGGTATCCAGGTCACTGGGAATCATCATGACACACAATAAGGGGCATTTTAACCAACTTTGGAGCTTTTTTACAATATAAAATGTCACCTCACGCAATAATTATAATATATTGTATTATATTATATTATTATATGGTGAGCGTGTAGTAAACTGGAATGTACTTTTAGAATATTAATGATTTGTTTAGAGCAAATTTTATATCCAAAATTTTTGGACACGGAAGACTGCACTAGATTTCAAAAATGATCCAGTCCAGAAATTATTTAAAGGATTCTTTAACATTGTGAGATAAGTAATTTTTTTTGGAAGCGTGGTATTACAGCAGGCCCAGCAGGGGGTGCTGTGTACCTTCTCATCGCTCACCCACTCACGCGCTCATTTGCTGAACCACTTTCTCAGCCGACACGAGGGGAAAGGAGGGGTACACCCGGAACACACGCAGCCATTCACACTCACATCCACACCTAGGAGCAATTTGGATCAGCCTAAAATGCACGTCTTTGAACTGTGGGAGGAAAGCGGAGTAGCTGGAGGAAACCCATGCAAGCTCAGGGAGAACATGCAAACTCCTTACAGAAACGGCCAAGCACGGGAGTCGAACCCAGGACCTTCTTGCTGTGAGATGGACATGCTAACCAATGCACCTTTGTGCTGCCCAATTTTCTGTCATATGTCAAGTCAACTCACTTTTATTTGTATAGCGCTTTTTACAATTGACATTGTCACAAAGCAGCTTTACATAGTACAATTAAATTAAGGA